>PVHT021183586.1:4753636-4774383 GCA_004024745.2 Catagonus wagneri
ACACTTGCACACGCATGTTCGCTGCAGCACTATTCACAATAGCCAAGACATAGAAACAACGCAAATGTCCATCGACAGATGACTGGATTAGGAAGATGTGGTATATATACATGATGGAATACTATTCAGCCATAAAAAAGGATAAAATAATGTCATTTGCAGCAACATGGATGGAATTAGAGACCATCATACTGAGTGAAGCAAGTCAGAAGGAGAAAGACAGATGTCATATGAAATCTCTTATAACTGGAGTCTAAAACGCTGCACAAATGAACATCTCAACAGAAAAGAAAATCACGAACTTGGGGAACAGACTTGTGGTTGCCAAGGGGGTGGGGGAGGGGTGGGAGGGAATGGGGGTAACTAGTGCTTTAATGATGGAATAGCAAGGAGCTCCAACTGTAATGCACGGGGAACTATATCTAATTACATGTGACAAATCCATATATGTACATGTAACCGGGTCACCACGCGGTGCAGTTGGAAAATCTGACAGAAATCTGTAAACCAGCTATAATGCAAAAAAAATAAAAATAAATAAATTATAAAAAAAAGAGAATAAAACAAGTCACAGGATAAAATAAAAAAAATAAAAAAATAAAAAACCTATAAACAACAACAACAACAACAAAAAACAATAAAGAGGAGTTTTCATCGTGGTTCAGTGGAAACACGAGGACACAGGTTTGATCCCCGGCCTCATTCAGTGGTGTAAGGATCTGGCATTGCCGTGAGCGGTGGTGTAGGTTGCTGCTCAGATCTGGCGTTGCTGTGTCTGTGACATAGACCAGGGGCTACAGCTCTGATTGAACCCCTAGCCTGGGAACCTCCATATGCCGCAGGTACAGCCCTATAAAGACAAACAAATAAACTATAAAGGGAATTTCTGGAAGTGATGGATATTTTTATTACCTTGATTGTCATGATAGTAACAGTTATGTCCAAACCCTTCAAAGTGTACACTTACACATTAATTATGGGCAGTTTTCTGTATAGCAACTACACTTCAGTAAAGCTAAAAAAAAAGAAAAAGAAAAAAGATAAAAAGAGGAAGTGGAAAGAGATATTGGCAGACAAAGAAAAAAAACATGACAACAGAGAATCTAATCGGCAGTAGACATGCACTTGGACCTGTTGATGGATATTTTGCAAGCTGAATCCCAACTCTGCTGCTTAGTGGCTGTGTGACCTTGGGTGTTTCTTTACCTCTCTGAACCTCAGTTCCCTCACCTGAAAAGCGGGAGGAGAAATGACACCACACTTCTGGGTTTGTTGCATAGATTAGACTTTAATGAGCTCATTTATGTGGAAGCCTCTCACCTGGCACGATGTGGGGGGGCTCTGAGAAGGTTGATCGATTGTGCCCCTGGGTGGAGATAAGCCACAGGTGGAACCGGGGAGGCTCAGAGGTGGACAAAGCCCTGTCGTTAAAGGAAGTCCAATTTCGAAGCAGGTCCAGGCTCGAATCTCCCAAGCCTGCCATTGTGCCTTGTAATTTAGTAAATCATTTTGAGCAGTGGGGTGTTTGCTTATTCAATCAAGAAGTGGATTTATGCCTAATTCTAGCAGCTCCTCTGCAAAGCGCTGTGAGCTTAGAAAGGCTCCCCAGCTCGAGAGGCCAGATTGCTGCGTGGTGATTTATGTGATCTGGGAGGCTGGCCCCACAGCCAGGAGCGCAGGGCGTAAATCTGAGGCTTGCCGGGAGCCCTGAATCAGCCTGGCACACCTTGGCACGACAGCAGCCCCGAGCCCCTTCTCACCTGGCTGTGGGTGTTACAAAGGGTGAGGTCAAAGTCCAAGCACAGAGGCTGCTGGCTCTCGCTTATTCAATCATTTATTCAACCACTAAGCACTGAGAACCTTCTCTTTGCCAGGCCCTGTGCTTGGTACTTGGGATATAAGTGGATAACTTGAGACACAGTCCCGACTCGATGGATACTCACGCCCCGTGGGGAGAAGTAAACAAGACAGCCCATAATCGTATCACAGTGTGAGAAGTGCTGTAATAAGAGAAACATCGAGTTTTGTGGGTGTGCAAGTTTATGATTTATAACGTGGATCCAACTAGAGATTCTCATACCAAGTGAATTAAGTCAGAAGGAGAAAGACAAATACTGTATGGTATCACTTATATGTGGAGCCTAAGCTACTGCACAAATTGAACCTGTCTACGAAACAGCAATAGACTCGGGGACACAGAGAACAGACTTGCGGTGGCCAAGGCGGCAGCGGGGGGGTGGGAGCAGGATGGACGGGGAGTTTGGGGTTTGTAGATGCAAACTATTCCATTTAGAAAACATAAACAATAAGGTCCCGCTGTACAGCACAGGGAATTATATTCAGTCTCCGAAGACAGACCAAGAGGGAAGATAATGACTTCGAAGAGGCAGCAGTGGGTGACGGCTTGAAGTGAGATCCCAATTTATTGCGGAGGAACCGAACCCGGGCAGCCTGGATTAAAACCAGGAATCCAAGCCACGGGAACAGCTAGAGGTCCCCCTGATTCTTGCCCCCTTTGAAAGCAAGAAGAGTTAAAGGAGGCAAAAGGCTGTAAAAATGGGTGTAAAGTTTATTGTTAGAGGCACAGGACAACATGAGAGAGAACACACAAATACAGAGCGTTAATCTATTTATTCAAGGAGGATGATCTAGTTATACACACCCAAGGGACAGGTGAGGGTGTGGGCATCCCCCTGAATGAGGAGTGACTCAGAGAGATGATTTAAATTACTTTTAGGACAGATCTTCCGGGTCTTTTTTTTTTTTTGTCTTTCCGCCTTTTATGTAGAGCCGCACCCGTGGCATGTGGAGGTTCCCAGGCTAGGGGTCTAACAGGAGCTGTAGCCGCCGGCCTTCGCCACAGCCACAGCAACGCGGGATCCGAGCCGCGTCTGCAAACTACACCACAGCTCATGGCAACGCCGGATCCTTAACTCACTGATCAAGGCCAGGGATCGAACCTGCAACCCCATGGTTCCTAGTCGGATTCGTTAACCACTGAGCCATGACGGGAACTCCCCAAACCTAGGCAATTTAATTCCAAATCCAGGCATTTAATTCAGCTCAGACCTCCTGAGACCACGAGCTTTCCAGAAAGTCAGGGTCCAAGCCCTGTGTTTTTCTCCACCTCTGGCACAGAGCCTGGCACTTTACCACGTCTTGAATGAATGACTGAACTGATGAGTAGAGCCGGGCGAGTCTGGTCTGCATCCTTGCCCACCATTGCCGGCTGCAACCACTCCAGCGAGTTCCTTTTCTTTGTCAAGCCTGGGTCCGATCCCAGCAAACAGAGGTTTAATTAGGAAATGAAATGACCACCTCTGGGGCTTCCTTAGCCCATCCAGTTGGATCAGAGACGTGAAAGTCTTCCGTAGATGGCACGGCACCTGCCGGTGAGGGTTTGCTCAGCATCGTTAGCGTACGGGCTAAGACCCCACATTGAAACTCTGGGTGGCATTTTTCTTTTGGTCCAACATGATGAACTGCCTTTTCCTGCAAGTCTTCGGTGCAAAATAATTACCATTCTCTGTGTCCAGGGGCTGTGTCTGGATCCCTTTCTCCCTGACAGCTGGGGTTCTTAGAAGCCCACCAGTGGGGACTTCTTTCCTCCAGCCTCGACTCCTTTTTTTCCCCTATTTACTTCTCCTTTAATCTGCATATTATCATCAGCACAAAGCCCTCAGAATAACATCTGACAAATGACGCCTATTAAAAAAAAACCGTATGCACTTTTCTTTCACCGCCTGCTAATTTGGAATAGCATTATAACTATGCATCGCTAGACAGGCAATATTATGTTAAGAACATGATGAAATACCAGCAGCTCTGTAATGGCACCAACCAAATGGTAATTTCTGCTTCAGAAATTGGTCATTTATTTTGCTGGTCTGTTCTTACGTTCAAATTAGATGAAGCTTAATATACTGTAAAATTGAATGTATTCTGTCCTTTTCAACAAATATGGCGTGTGTGAAAATGATTTATGGCTCAGGGGAACCTCTAAAATGTTAAATAATCTCTTTGTGTGTGTGTGTGTGTGTGTGTGTGTTTCTTAAGTAAGTTATGGCCGAAGAGTTTAAACACAGGAAAAGCAAAACTTTATTAAGCTCCAGTTCCTGGTTCCGTTCTCAGGCTGTGGTTGGGGGCGTGGGCTGTGGACCCGCACGTATTCAGTTGGGCTGTAAGAACAGCTACGTTAATTGCTACATTAATTTTCTTCTATTAACGGTAATTGGGAGGAAAGCAAGTCTTCCCCAGTGAGTGCTGTAATTTGCGACTTAATTTTTAATAAAGCTGCCTTGAGACCATGGGTGCTCAGCGCAGATCATTTCCTTGAAGGGCTGTTTGGCCATTGCTTGCCGGCTGTGTGGACAGCACCTTTCAACGTGCACATGGGGGCAGGAGTGGAGGAAGATGGCCAGAGATCTAAGCTCCCCCAAGGGTAAAAGATAAAGGGCTCCTTTCTGGAAAGGGCTTGACTTGGGCTTTCCTTCCCTGTTTCCCGCTTTACACATCACTTCTCCAATCCCAAAAGAACACTTGAGAAGCCCAGAGAAATGGCCAGAGCTTACGGCTTGATATCCAAGACCGTGGCCCTGCCACGGACCCGCTTTATGATGGTAGATGAGTCATTTGAACACTCTGAGCCTTAGCTTTTTCATCCCTAAGACGCGAAGATGATAACAATGATAATAACGGACTTTTTAACTATCCTGTACCAGGCACCCTTCTAAGCATTTTCTACATATGAATTCATCACCTTATCATGCTAATTCTATGATGTTTGTGTCTCATCTCCATTTTACAGATGAGGAAACGGAAGTTCTCATTGCCGCTCAGCAGTAAGGAATCTGATCAGTATCCATGAGGATGGGGGCTTGATCCCCAGTCCCCCCCACCCCACCACCCCCCCGGTGGGGTCAGGATCCGGCATTGCCATGAGCTGTGGTGTAGGTCCCAGATGCAACTGGGATCTGGCGTCGCTGTGACTGTGATGCAAGCTGGCATCTGCAGGTTCGATTCCACCCCTAGCCTGGGTACTTCCATATGCTGCAGGTATGGTTATTAAAGCAAACAAACACCAACTAACAAAGAAACTGAGACCCAGAGACATTAGGTTACTCGCTCCAGTTCATCAAGATAGTAACCCCAGATGGTCTGACTCTAGCCTCCAAGCTTTAAACCCCTTGGGCTAAAGTCTCCACCCTGGCGAAGAAACTTAAGGTCGATGACCAGGCTTGGTATTTCTTCACTGGGAATTCTTTCCTTTAAATGTTCATTTGCTAGTGACCATATGCCCGATGCAACCCCAGGCACTGCAGAGGGAGGGAGGGCGCTATAGACGGATAAGAGGAAGATGGTGGACTTTCATGCACTTAAACTATTCCTGAAAGCATTCTATGAGCATGAGCCTTTCTCGCACTCAGCAGCTAATTCCTGGTGACAATAGAACTTGCTGCCACTCAGATTTAGTGCGAAGTTCAGCTCCAGCAGTCGGAGAAAGGGAGAGGGATTCATATCTGTCAGAGCCCTGCCCGACATGTGCCAGTTTCTTTATTTATGCTATTTGGTTCCTTCTCCCGACTGCCTAGCAAGGTATATTTCAATATCCCTATTTGACAGATTCAATAACCGAGAGCTTCTCTGCAGTTACAAGACTTAACTATATCTTACAACTTCCTGATTGGACTCCCGGCTTCTGCTGTTAGTCCAGCTTCATCCCAAAGCAGACATAGCCTAGCGGATCTCATTAGGAGCGAAAAGTCGCGACTCCCAAAGGGGCCGGTTGTATGGCAGCCAAGGGAAAGTTTGGAAAATCCAGGCAGGTGAGAGGTGAGAGCAGAATAAACAAGAATGCGGTTCATAAAGGATCATAGTAATCGCGGGTGGAGACTGCCGGCTGGTCAGATCTGGATTTGAATTCGGACTCTCTCCATGTTAGCTGCTAGGGGAACTTGGACATGTTTCTTAAACCCTTGGAGCCTCAATTTCTTGATTTCTGAAAAGGGCTGGATAAGAATGTTAACTGCTTTTTGTTGTGGTGAGACTGTAACGAGATGCCCTTTTTAAAAAAATTCTTTTGGAGTTTCCAACGTGGCTCACTGGTTAACGAACCCAACTAGGATCTATGAGGACTCAGGTTCGATCCCTGGCCTCGCTCAGTGAGTTAAGGATCTGGCGTTGCCATGAGCTGTGGTGTAGGTTGCAGACGCGGCTCAGATCCCGCGTTGCTGTGGCTGTGGCGAAGGCCGGCAGCCGCAGCTCCGATTCGACCCCTAGCCTGAGAACCTCCATAGGCCGCGAGTGTGGCCCTAAAAGACAAAAAAAAAAATTTTTTTTTTTTGCTCCTGTTTTTTTTTTTTTAAGGCCTGTAACTGCGGCATATGGAAGCTCCCAGGCTAAGGGTTGAATCGGAGCAACAGCGGCCAGCCTACATCACAGCTCACAGCAAAGCCGATTCTTAACCCACTGAGCAAGGCCAGGGATCGAACCCGCAACCTCATGGTTCTTAGTCGGATTTGTTAACCACTGTGCCACAATGGGAACTCCCTAATAATTCTTAATATATTAACTTCGTCTCATATAACTTGGGCTCTTTCTCTGATTTTGGAAAACCCTTCTCCTTGTCTTTTTCACTTTCTTCCTAACACCGGGACTAATGGTTTCCATTTGGGTTCTCGCCTTTCAGTCTATTACTTTCTCTCTTCTTCTCTTACTGCTCTTCTCTGCTTAGTCTCTTGCTTTCTCCCCTCTTCCTTGTCTACTTTTCCTAGTCCTTAGTACATCCAACCACAGACCTTTTCCTTTCTCTGATCTTCTGTCATCTCTCTTTGTTTCTGCCTTTCTTTTGGAGGGGGCCCAAAGAAGCTCTTAAATTCTTGCTTATGAAAAGAGTGTGTTTCCTATCATTGATTCTTAGAGAAGAGTTGAATGCTTCCTATTTCTCTTCAAACTAAAACAAAAAAAGGGAATGCTACCCCTTTAGAAATAAATCAAACCATTGCCTCCTTTTTTTGTGCATGACCCTTGGTGGACCAGTCACCTCCTGTAGGTCAACACCAATAGCGGTGATATATTCTCTACCGAGTGAAAGAGAACAGACCTTTTCAAGATGATTTGGTTCTAGCATTTTTTTTTTTTTAGGCCCACACCTGCAGCATATGGAAGTTCCCAGGCTAAGGGTCCGATAAGAGCTGCCTCTGAGGGCTACGCCACCAGCACAGCAATATGGAATCTGTGACCTAACCACGGCTCACGGCAGTGACGGATCTTTAACCCCCTGAACGAGGCCCGAAGATCGAACCTGAATCCTCCTGGATACTTAGCAGGTTCATAACTCACTCAGCCACAATGGGAACTCCCCTCTAGCCCTTATTCCTTTACTAAAACTAGAGTTTGAGGATGAGTTGAGGATGTCATTTGAGTTCTCTGGGCTTCATGTTTACCTTTATAAATTAAGAGGGACGTACCAAACCTCTCTAAAGTACTTCCCGCTCCTAAAATTTCTGAGCATCTGATCTCTGATTCATTTCCTATAGAAATGCTACCAGGGTCAAATTTCATTCGTCTGACAAGCCTCACTAGGCAGATGCAGAAGCTATTCAACTGTAAATAAGGGGACAATTGACACTCTATTTTTCAGTTTTCTCGGGGTCTACTGCACGTCCTCGTTAGACATTGCTTTGCTTTTACTTTTGAAACATATTTCTACAAAGTCCCAAAGGCCACGAGCAGGGTTACTTCGGTCAGGGGGAGGTTGTATTCTTCAGATGCTCTTTTTCTGTAGGCAGAGCGTTTCTTCTCCTGCCCCTTGAAAGCAGTTTTTAATGACTTTTAGGACAATCTCCCCAGCTTTCCTAAAGTCTTGAAAAAATGATAATATATTAAAGGTGTACAACATGATGACTCGGGAAACATTTGCATGCCATGTTGCCTGATCTTTTAGCAGTTGCCTTGTTATTATTGTCATCAATATCATCATTATTATTATTTGGAGCTAAGTACACGCTTTCCTTCCTTGATTCTTTTTTTTTTTTTTCTTTTTGGGGCTAGGGAGTGAATTAGAGCTACAGCTACTGGCCTAGACCACAGCCACAGCCACAGCCACCCAGGATCCGAGCCACGTCTGCGACCCACACCACAGCTCACGGCAATGCCAGATCCTTAACCCACTGAGCGAGGCCAGGAATCAAACCCGCATCCTCATGGATACTAGTCGGGTTCATTTCCGCTGCACCACAGTGGGAACTCCCCTTCCTTGATTCTTAGTAACAGTTTCCTTTCACTGAGTATGTAATACTGCCAAGAAAGCCCTGCAGGCATTGAAGTACTTTAATTATTCACCGTGATACTAAGAGACAGTCAGATAAAATACCCAGGCACCTAATAATAACTCTCAGGCACTGCGTCATCACAGCTTCCTTCCCTGGCTTTGCTCTAATTTGTCAATTAGCCACTTGCAGAGTGACTCAGCATTGTCTGCGAGTCTTTTATCACATTGCATCTGCATCTCCCGTCTCCATATTTCTGCGATGCTCTGGATAGACATGCATCTCTACTTGTGGAGACACTTACATTGCCCATGGAACCCCTCACTTCTTCTTATGGACTTGCTTCTTACTACCAGTTTCAGGTGACTCCACTAAGATCTACTCAGTTGCTCAAATGAGAAATACCCCGAATCCTCCTTTCTGCTTCTCCTTGCCATAGAGGCGGCCACCTCCTATCAATTTGACCTCAAAACTCTTTCTTGATCCAGAATTCTCTTCTCTGTCTCCATCACCATCATTAGAGTTCATGATCTAACGCCCCACCCAAATTTCTGCACCTCCAGGATTTTACACTGGCTACTCTCTTCCGTTGTGTTTTAGGGAGAGAGAGAATTTTTTTTCTTTTCTTTCTTTTTTTTTTTTTTTTTTTTTGCTTTTTAGGGCCGCATCCATGGCATATGGAGGTTCCCAAGCTAGGGGTCAGATAGGAGCCACAGCCACAGCAACACAGGATCCGAGCTGCATCTGCAACCTACAGCAACACTGGATCCTTAACCCACTGAGCGAGGCCAGGGATCGAACCTGCGTCCTCATGGATACTAGTCGGGTTCGTTTCTGCTGCACCGTAACAGGAGCTCCCAAGGGAGAAAGAAATTTCTAACTTCAGAACTTTCAGTGTTTCCCCATAGCTTTCATGGTAGAGGCAAAAATCCCTGAGATGCACATGAAACCCCTCATTATCTACTTCTCTGTTAATTTAATTTTCTTTTTAAAATTTTAAATGATTTTTATTTTTTCCATTATAGAAGGATTACAGTGTTCTGTCAAATTTCTGCTCTACAGCAAGATGACCCAGTCCCACATACACATATGCATTCTTTTCCTCACATTATCATGCTCCATCATAAGTGACCAGATAGAGTTCCCAGTGCTATACAGCAGGGTCTCATTGCTTATCCACTCCAAAGGCAATAATTTCCATCTATTAACCCCAAATTCCCAGTCCATCCCACTCCCTCTCCCTTCCCTTTGGCAATCACAAGTCTGTTCTCCAAGTCCATGATTTTCTTTTCTGTGGAAATATTCATTTGTGCCGTATATTAGATTCCAGATATAAGTGCTATCGTAGAGTATTTGTCTTTCTCTTTCCGACTGACTTCATTTAGTATGAGAGTCTCTATTCCATCCATGTTGCTGCGAATGGCATTATTTTGTTCTTTTTTTATGGCTGAGTAGTATTCCACTGTGTGTATATACCACATCTTCTTAACCCAATCATCTGTCAGTGGACATTTAGGTGGTTTCCACGTCTTGGCTATTGTGAATAGTGCTGCAATGAACATGTGGGTGCATGTGTCATTTTCAAGGAAAGTTTTGTCTGGATATATGCCCACGAGTGGGATTGCTGGGTCATATGGTAGTTCTATATGCAGTTCTCTGAGGTACCGCCATACTGTTTTCCATAGTGGTTGTACCAATTTACATTCCCACCAGCAGTGTAGGAGGGTCCTCTTTTCTCCTCAACCTCTCCAGCATTTGTTATTTGTGGACTTATATGTTAATTTAATTTTCAGACACTGTTGGGAAAGTGACATTTTCTTTTTAATGTCTAAGACACCCGGCTAAGCTGATTGGTAGGATATAAGCCTGTAGCCCCTCGTGGACATAGTTTCCATTCTGTGGGGATAATTCATCCAATAAAAAAGCCAAAACAGGGAGTTCCCATTGTGGCTCAGGTGGGTTAAGAACTCAGCTAGTATCCATGAGGATGTGGGTTCAATCCTTCACCTTGCTCAGTAGGATAAGGAACCCGATGTTGCTGCAAGCTGCAGTGTAGGTGGCAGATTCAGCTCAGATTTGGTAGGCTGCTATGGCTGTAGCGTAGGCCTGCAACTACACCTCTGATTCAGCCCCTAGCCTGAGAACTTTCATATGCCACAGTTGCAGCTGTAAAAAGGAAAAGAAAAAATAAAATAGGCAAAACAGATGAAGACAGAGCTGTGACATGGGGAGAGAGAGAATATCATGATGATGTGAAGATGAATTAAGTAAATTCAGCCAGGGCTGAGCCTTCCATGAATTCCTCAATTAAGCAGACAACAAATTTGTGGGAGTGTCTGTGCTCATGTTAGTGTTCACTGGGGTTAAGGATCCAGGGTTGCCATGAGCTGCGGTACAGGTCATAGATATGGCTTGAATCCAGCTTTGCTGTGGCTGTGGCGTAGGCTGGTGGCTACAGCTCCAACTGGACCCCTAGCCGGGGAACTTCCATATGCTATGGGTGTGGCCCTATAAAGAAAAAGAAAATAAATAAATATCTTTTTTTTCCCCTAAATATACTTAAAAAGGACTAGAGTTATCCCAACATGTCTTTCTGTAAGGACAATAAAAATTTTTGAAGACCACCCCCCCAATTCAGACTGTTCTTCGTCTTCCTCTCATTACTGCAGTGAATCCAGGAAAACTTCTGTTATATTAAAATATATATTTTGCAGAGAGTAGCAGTGGAACAACAGCATTAATAATAGCTGCTATTTACTGAACGCCTCCTACATATTAGACTTTTGGGACAAATGATATCTAATCTTTCTCACAACCCATGTGATGCACAATTAACACTATTTTTCATCTTGAAAAATAAGCGTCCAAGAAGTTAAGTGTTATTAAAAATCACATACCCAGTGGATGAGGTATTAGAAAAAAAGACAGGTTGTGCCCACATTTCAAATAAATGTTTATTACATCATGCCATACCATGCAAACTGTAGAATGAAGCTGTGTTTCCCATTTGAAAGAATAAAATAATATTCATGGGGTTCCTACGAGGCATTAGACACTGGTGTTTTCATACACATCAATGCTTTATGCCATCTTAATCATCTTCTAAAAAATTTATAAAGTAGGTGTTATCAACTGAAATTTACAAGTAATTGAACTGAATAAGGACAAGGAATTTCTAGAGTCAAAACCCAGCTAATACTGGGATCCAAATTCATGAATATCTGAAATCAAAGCTCATGTTTTATTTTTTGATCATTCTTATTGCTTCCTTATGAAAATTAAAAAGAAGCTGGCTAAATAATCGGAGAAATTTGGGTGCCATGAAATCACACCATTGGATAAAAATGTCAGGGCATTTAGCATATCAAGGGAAAAGACAGCTAAAACAACTACTGATTCATCTTAAAAAGAACACTTCCCTCTTGTGAAGAGGTAAGATCTCCATTTCTAAAACGTGGATATAGAAATTAATGAGCTGAACGTTTTCTTCCCACGCTAAAATTTTATAGTTCTATGATATGCCAATTGTCCCATCAAATAAATTGTATCACTTTGCAAAGTAGGGTTGGCAGCAAGTGAAAGAGACTTAAAAAAAAAAACCCAGACCGCACAGGAGCTTAAACAATGGAAAGTTTTTTCTCTTATGTAAAATAGAGGGGAAGGCCATCCAAAGCTGAGAACGGTGGTTTGGTCCCACGTAATCTTCAAAGGCCCAAGCTTCTTCCAGAAAACTTCATCTTCATCCCGATCCAAGATGATGGCTAGATCGCCACTCAACATGTTTTCGTTCCAAATACGGAGGGATAAACAAGCAAAGACAGGCAAGGTAATGGGTAAATTACCACTGTCCTTTAAGAAAGCTACCACCTGACACTTAGACACCACGTTCCACTGGTTAGAACTTAGTCACATGGTCATGCCTGACTGTAAAGGATGCTGGGAAACAGAGTATTTCGACTCCCCCCGCCACACACACACACATCATCAGTGACACATGGAGAAGAGATAGTGAATAGTGAAAACAGCTATTGGTTTTTACCGGACGTCCTTGTTTGTAAAGAATAAATCTTTAAGAAATTCCCATCGTGGCTCACAGGTTAAGGAACCGGACTAGTATCCATGAAGATGTAGGTTCGATCCCTGGCCTTGCTCAGTGGGTTAAGGATCCGTCATTGCCGGGAGCTGCGGTGTAGGCCTTAGATGTGGCTTGGAGTTGCTGCGGTACAGGCTGCCAGCTACAGTGCCCATTTGACTCCTAGCCTGGGACCCCTCCATATGCTGCGGGTGCGGCCCTAAAAAGAGAAAAATAAACAAATGAATAAATCATTGAAAAAAAATCAATGAAATTAATCAACATAGTGGCTAAAACTAAAGGCTAAGGGCCCAAAGGGAAAGGAAACTAAATTTCATTTTTTGTAAACAAGTCCCATGAGAAATAAATAATCCAAAAATTGTCAATAACTAATTATTCTTCGTTCTTTCCGAAGGAAGACACATTGATTCACCTGTCTTGGGCAAACCATTTCATTAAGCCTCATACTCCTTGTCCCTAAAATAAAGATAATAGAAGCCACCTCCCCAGGTTTTTGTGAGAGTGAAGATGACACGAGTGGGTCCCTATGCAGGTAGATCTGTGGTTAATAGATTTGACTTTTAGAATAAATATGATGCCATTTTACTCCATGGAGAAGTGTATGAACCTAACAAAGAGATCGTGTAAGGTAGGATCCTTCTGATTTTTAGAAAAGGCAACTGTTACCAGTCAGGGGTCTCCAGAGAAACAGAGGATAACTAAATAATTAATGACCAATTTTTATAGTCTTCTTCCGAATTTGAAAGCCCAAGAACCAGGGCAGGAGAAGAGAAAATGGATGTCTGAACTCAAGGAAAGAGAGAAAACCAATTCCCCCTTTTGCCAAATTTTATTCTCCTTGAACGCTCAGCAAATTGGATATTGCCCCCCCCCCCCGCCAATAATTCCAACACTAATCTCTTCTGGAAACTCATACGCAGACACACCCAGAAATCATGTTTCACCAGCTAGCGTGGCATTCCCCAGTCAAGTTGGCCCATAAAATAAGTTTCCTAAAAAGGAAGTTAATTGATCAGCTGTCGTAATGATTTTTAGGAGTGGCTGGATTCAGTTGTTCAAATAATAGTATAAGGGTTTTCTCGTTCTTCTCATCTTTGACTTCCTTCTCTGTGGAGAAAGTTTTCATTCATATTCTCCTGTTCCGGTGGCAAAAAAAGGACTCTGAGGGTAACCCTTCCGCAATTTGATCAATTCTGGTAGGAAGAAAGTGCCTTGTTCCCAGTCCATCCTGGAAATGTCGCCAAAGTCCATCTTATTGGTTCTGTTTGGGGCACAGACTGAGCTTTGAACCATCCAGACTCCCCATTAGAAAGAACAAGTTTATTGACTCTGTCTGATTTTTTTTTGTTTTTGTTTTTGGCTTTTTGTATTTTTAGGGATGCACCTGCGGCATATGAAGGTTCCCAGGCTAGGGGTCTAACAGGAGCTGTAGCCGTCAGCCTGCACCACAGCCACAGCATCGCGGGATCTGAGCCACATCTGCAAACTACACCACAGCTCACGGCAATGCCAGACCCTTAACCCACTGAGCGATGCCAGGGATCAAACCCGCAACCTCATGGTTCCTAGTCGGATTCATTTCTGCTGCACCATGATGGGAGGAAACTCTGATGACTCTGTCTGATTAATTAAATACTTTATGGTTTGAGATCAACTTCCTAGAGTTCCCACTGTGGCTCAGTGGGTTAAGGACCTATTGTCTCTGTGAGGATGAGGTTTGATCCCTCAGCGGGTTAAGGATCTGATGTTGCCACCAGCTGTGCTACAGGCTGTAGGTTACAGAGGTGGCTCAGGTCTGGTGTTGCCATGGCTGTGGCGTAGGCTGCAGCTGCAGCTGCAACTTAACCCCTGGCCAGGGAACTGCCATATGCTACAGGTGTGGCCATAAAAAGAAAATGAAAAAAAAAAAAAGACATTGGCTTCCCACTTCAACACCAGGTACTATAATTAGAGGAGATGCTAGACAAGGAATGCAACAAGTTGGACATAAAAATGAGTTTCTATTTACCCTTTTAGAAATTGAAGAACCTGAGACTCTAGAGAAACTACACAGATAAACTGTTTCTGTCTCTCATTTTATGTATGAGCAGGACTAAAATGTTAAGTGACTTGACCAATAATATAGCAATAGTTAGTGAGAGATGCAGGGTGAAAATCCATTTTTTTTTTTTTACTCCAGTGGTTTTTCTCCTTCTATATCTCTGACTCATTTTAAAGGATAAGTAATCCTACTCTGATTTGTGAGAAAGCTGACCAATAGATTCTGTCCCTTGTTTAAGCCATGAATACTTTTCTTTCAAGTAATTGTCATTGTTTTTGATTTGGCCCATCACTTAAGCCATTAAAAAACACAGAGCAGGAGTCTCCTCCTGAGAAAATCTGTAGTGCTTTATTGGAACGCTCAGCAACAATATATTTGGAATTCTGATTTTTATTTCCCAGAACTATAGCTTAAAAATTCTAGAGGAGATGGATCTCCCATCGTGGCTCAGTGGTTAATGAAATCGACTAGGAACCATGAGGTTGCGGGTTCGATCCCTGGCCTTGCTCAGTGGGTTAAGGATCCGGCATTGCCGTGAGCTGTGGTGTAGGTTGCAGACGCGGCTCGGATCCCACATTGCTGTGGCTGTGGCGAAGGCCGGCGGCTGCAGCTCCTGTTAGACCCCTAGCCTGGGAACCTCCATATGCCACGGGTGCGGCCCTAGAAAAGACAAAAAGACAAAAAAAAAAAATCCAGTGGGGGAATAAATAAGCATAAATTGACATAATAAATACTTTCCTCTGAAAAGATACAAATACATTGAAGGAACACTAGCAAATACAGTGAAGAAGAAATACAGCCTTCCTAAACACACTATCCGGGAATAATCACCGTATATATATGTATATATATATATGGATATTCCCAGGCGAGGGGTTAAATTGGAGCTACAGCTGACAGCCTCCGCCACAGCCACAGCAATGCCAGATCTGAGCTGCCTTTGTGACTTACACCACAGCTTAAGGCAACACTAGGTTCTTAACCCACCGAGAAGGGCCAGGGATCGAACCTGTATCCTCATGGATACTAGTGGGGTTCATTACCGCTGAAACACAACAGGAACTCCAGGAATGATGACTACTAATGTTGGTATAAAATGATATTGTGTAATGACTCATATTATAAATATTGTTCCTTAATTTGCTTTTCACTTAACAATATATTGCCAACATATTTCACGTCAATAAATAAAAACATGCAATAAATGTAAATCTACATCATCAATTTGAGTACTTATAGCGTACTTAAATCCCTATTTAAGCTATTTTCATGTTGTAAGACATTTCCTCTTTTACACTGTTATGCACAATGCAATGACGAGTGTCGTAATATATTTTTGTGTAATAGTTCAACTAGGATCCTTCAGTTTTTAAGGGATAGAATTCAACCCTGGTTAGCTTGAAGGGAGAAAGAATTTACTGGAATGATTGAGGTAGCTTACAAATTTGAATCACAAAATAAATGACTAGACATCAGAAAGGCAACGTACCTGGGGAGCTCTGAAGACCCAAGTAGCAGAAATTAATGGAAAGTCTACTGAGGCCACTATCATGGACATGAATCAACTTCAACTATTTTCTGACCTTGAATTACCTCCACTGAAGTCCAGGGAAGAGTGTCCATGAAGGTTTGTCTTGCTCCATGTCCACCGTTTAGCCAAGAGAAATACATACCATTTTATTTACAGTCCTGCCAACATCACAGAGAAAGAATCACTTTCCAAAGAAAAATCCAAGAGCTTCAATCAGAAAAAAAAAAAGGACCGGATGTCGGGCAACTGAAAATCACACCATCATACACTTGTCTGGATATTTATTAGATTAAATTCCTAGAAGTCAACGTAATTCCTTAGGGGGATATAAACTTATTTTTTTTTAATCTTCTAAATAATGCCAAAAAAAATTGGCAACTTAAAAGCTAATAAAGAGAAAGTTATTATTCATTATAATAGACTTATTAACAGGGTCTTAGAAGGAATCCCGGGAGCTCTGTCTCAGTCTGACTTTCATACTGTATATCAGAATTACCACCAAAGAGAGAGGGGGCATGGGTTGGATCATATTCCGTACTTTATCCCTTTGCACCCTGTGAAATACACAGCTAGTGCTGAAAACAAGAGGTCCAAAGGCAGGAGAGTGAATGACTTTAGTCCATTGTTTGAAAAAAGAATAAAATGCAACCTTTTGAACTCAGATTCTTATGTTTCAATGTGATCATAAGAAACTGAAAGACACAGCGTAGCATAATGGTTTAGATCAAAGGACTTGGGTGTAAATGTAACTAGTTTGAGTTCAGTTTGTACCATTAGCTAGCTTCTTCACTTTAAGCAGTCTCAGTGCCATCATTGGTAAAACATGTCTTTTGTGTGTTTTTTTGGTCTTTTTAGACCCGCACCTGCAGCATATGGAGGTTCCCAGGTTAGGAGTCGAACAGGAGCTGTAGCTGCCGGCCTTCGCCACAGCAACGCGGGATCCGAGCCGTTTCTGCGACCCACACTGCAGCTTCCGGCAACATCGGATCCTTGACCCACTGAGCAAGGCCAGGGATCGAACCCTCATCCTCATGGATACTAGTCGGGTTCATTAACTGCTGAGCCACGACAGGAACTCCTATGTCTATTATTAATACATGCCTGTCAGGTTATTGTGAAGATTAAGTGAAAATTTTCCTTTTTTTTTTCTTTTTATGGCTGTGCCTGTAGCATATGAAAGCTCCCAGGCCAGGAGTCATATTGGAGCTGCAGCTGCCAGACTATGCCACAGCCACAGCAATGCTGGATCTGAGCTTCATCTGTGACCTGCAGCTTGTGGCAACACTGGATCCTTAACCCACTGAGCGACGCCAGGGGTCAAACCTGCAACCTCATGGTTCCTAGTCGGATTCGTTAATCACTGAGCCATGATGGGAACTCCCACGAGAGGCATTTTTAAACCAATCTCCTTCCTTGGCAATATAACAACTATCTTTTTACTGTTGTTTTTGGCCACACCCACAGCGTGTGAAGGTTCCCCAGCCAGGGATCGAACCTGCACCATAGCAGTGGGCTGAGCCACAGTGGTGATAGCGCCAGACCCTTAACCCACTAGGCCACCAGGGAACCCCTATAACAGCCATCTTGATGACTGTTTGGAAATAGTCTTGCTGTCTCATAACTGTACTCCATTTAAAATTATTTTTTACTTTTTGCATTTTTTATTACCAGCACACAAAGGGGTGTATGTATCTTCAAATACTATTTAGGAGTTTCCATCATGGCTCAGTGGAAACAAATCTGATTTGTATCCATGAGGATGTGGGTTCGATCCCTGGCCTCGGAGTCTCTATATGCTGCAGGTGCGGCCTTAAAAAGACAACAACAAAAATGCTATTTAAACAAATACTTATATTTCCTCAGCACAGAGCAGGGATTTCTGAAGGCAACAGAGAACAGACAGAGATGAGTCTCACCAAGGGTTTAAAGACAAAACTCAACTCAACTCTGAGGTTAATAAATATAATTTTTATTACTCTAAAAAAATAAATAAACAAATACTTATGTATCTATGACTTCACTTGAGAAATAGGACATGAAACATCATCAGAGCTTTGAAAGTCAGCCTTGTGTTCCTTTCTGATCACCTCCTTTTTGCTTCTTAGAGAGAAATGCTCTTCAGATTTTGTGGTATTCTTTTCTTAAGTTTACATTATAGATTTTCCGCACAGACATGCACTCCCAAACCCTATTTTTGCCTGTTTTAGATAATACACAAAGCATCATAGGGAGTACATTTCTTTATAATTTACATTTTGTGCTTAAAATTGTAATGCGAGATCCGTGCATGCTGCTTTGTAGTTTGTTCATTCTGATTGCTGTGTAACATTCTCCTGTACAAATGCACCGTAATTCATATATAAAAATTCCTTTGAAGATGGGCACTTGGAATATTTATTCTTTTGCTTTTACAAATGCTGCTGCTGTAAAATCTTATTGAGCTTGTCTCCCAGAACGTATGCAACAGTTTCTCTAGAATGTACACCTATGGGATTTCCTGTCATGGCTCAGCGGTTGACGGACCTGACTAGTATCTATGGGGACGCGGGTTCGGTCCCTGGCCATGTTCAGTGGGTTAGGGATGGGGCGTTGCCATGAGCTGTGGTGTAGGGCGCAGACGTGGCTCAGACCTGGCGTTGCTGTGGCTGTGGTGTAGGTCGGCAGCTGTAGCTCCCATTAGACCCCTAGCCTGGGAACCTCCATACGCCGCGGGTGGGACCCTAAAGAGACAAAAGACCAAAAAAAAAATTAGAATGTACACCTATGAGCGGAATTGATCAGCTATGCCAAGATGCACCCTCAAGTAGATCATATCAGGAGAGATTCTTCCTAAGTGGGTGGAACAGTTTCCACACCCGCTAGCCATGAATGAAGATTCCCGTTGGTTCACCTCCTCGCCATGCATGATATTAAAAATTTTCTTTTAATATTGTCAGTCTGTGAGCTCCTGTTGTGGCTCAGTATGTTAAGAACCGGACGCAGTGTCTGAGGATGCAGATTCGATCCCTGGCCTTGCTCAGTGGATTAAGGATCTGGCGTTGCCAAAAAGCTGCAGCTTAGGTCGCAGGTGCACCTCGGATCCCATGTTGCAGTGACAGTGGTGTAGGCCAGCAGCTGCAGCTTTGATTCAGTCCCCAGCCTGGGAACTTCCCCATGTTGTGGTTATGGAAAAAAAAAGAAAAGAAAAAAATATTGCCAGTCTGATGAAGTAGAATGGTGTCTCGAAAAATTTCTGGATTAATAATGACGTTAAAATACAATACATTTATGAGATATTCATATTTCCTTCCCTTTCAAAGTTCATTTTTCTAATGTACAGTGTTTTTTTTTTTCTAATTGATTTGTAGAAGATATGGATTCTTCCTTGATTATTCATACGGCAGAAATGCTTTCAGGTTTTGATTTTTTTTTTTTTTTAATTTTCTTTGTGGTAGAGAACTGGTATTGGCAGACGTGGGCAGGAAGTTGTGTATCCAAACATCTTTTGAGAAGGAGTCTCTTGCAAGGTCCCTGTGGGTTTTTTTTTTTTTTCCTGCTTTTTTAGAGCTGCAGGTGCATATGGAAGTTCCCAGGCTAGGGGTCGTGTCAGAGCTACAGCTGCCTACACCACAGCCACAGCAAGGCGGGATCTGAACCAGATCTGCAACGGCACAGGTCACAGCAACGCTGGATCCTTGACCCACTGAGCGAGGCCAGGGATCCAACCTGCATCCTCATGGCTACCAGCCAGATTCATTTCTGCTGCGCCACAATGGGAACTCCCTGTGTGATCTTTTTTACCAACTAGACTCTTCCCTCTCCCTTTGTCTAAGCTTCCTCTCTCTCTTTCTCCGGAGAACGATTTGCAATCCTGAATTTCAGCCAACATTCCTTGAGCTTTTGACCTAAAGGTCAGGTCCTGCTTCTTGTGCTTCCATTATTGGACTGGACTCTTCGTTATTGCAAAATAACACAGAGCCGGAGGTCCCTTCATGGCGCAGCGGAAAGGAATCCAACTAGGAACCATGAGGTTGCGGGTTCGATCCCTGGCCTGGCTCAGAGGGTTAAGGATGCAGCGTTGCCATGAGCTGTGATATAGATCACAGATGAGGCTCGGATCTGGTGTTGCTGTAGCTGTGGTGTAGGCTGGCAGCTACAGCTCCAGTTTGACCCCTAGCCTGGGAACCTCCATATGCAGCGGCTGTGGCCCTAAAAAGACAAAAAAACCAAATAATAATAATAATAATAATAACACAGAGACAGGCTCTACAAGTCCCAAGTGACTCCTTGCTAAAATACAGATGAAGATTTCCATGGTCCAATCACATGCGTATGGCTGATAGGGAGGCTTTCAGGTAACCATGACAACATACAGCTTGGATAGATAGATGATATAGATACGGATATAGTTATAGATACAAATATGTATTTGCGTAATCTTTGTCCATGTTCCCGAATCCATTGCAAGGTGGGAATTATAGAAGATAAGGCCATCAAGGAATTACAGAGGATGGCTCTCCCGATTAGGTACCTTTTGGCTTCAGGATGGAAGCCTGACCTACAAACAACGCTCGTGTGCCTAGATGTTGTTTAGAATCGTAGCCAATTTAGATAAAATATCTGCAGTCACAGTGTGACTGGACAGCAGCAGGCAAGAGTGAAGTCTGATCTGTGGATCCAAGAGAGACCTCACGTGCTGAAGTTAATCAATTAGAGATATAAGATCTTTTTTTTTTTTAATTACCAGTTCTAGTCTGCAATAGTCATAAAGGAGCACGAAAAGAATAGCTGTCCACACTGAAAAGGGAAATTCAAACCCAGATCTATCTGACT
>PVHT021183586.1:4775383-4825762 GCA_004024745.2 Catagonus wagneri
GATCCTTAACCCTCTGAGCCAGGCCAGGGATCGAACCCGCAACCTCATGGTTCCTAGTCGGATTCGTTAACCACTGCGCCACAACAGGAACTCTGACCAGCTCTATCTTAATAGGACATGAACCCTTAGACCTGACATGGGGCTCCTTTGATTATCCGAGCATGGACCACATTCCGCCCATCTCTCCCTCTGACCTCTCACCCTCACCTTGGCCTCATCTGAAAGCCACTTCCTCACGGAGGGCTTTGCTGGACCTCTTGGCCAGGGAGCTTTGCTGGCTTTGTGCTCTCTCGGCATCCTGTATTTGACCTCTCATTACCTGCCTCATCCCCGTGATCCATAGCTTAGGCTTTGTTCTTCGCAGAGACCACGTCTGTCCTGCACCCCAGGACCTAGAGCAGTGCTTGGAACACAGTAGGTGCTCAATTCACATGCGCTGGATGAACGAGTGAGTAAATGAATGACGAAGAGCCAGTCAGTGCCAAGAGTCAATGTCAAAACGGTGTCTCCTGATGTCCAGGATCGGCACATTCTTTCCCACCCACTGGATTCATTTCTGCCCTCCAGGCTCTACCTAGGGATGCACAGAGGGGACAATCTTCTTCTCCACCCATGTGAATATTTGTCCCTTTCACAGCGCGCTCTTCGGGAAAAATTTCCCAAGTGCGTATTGCTGACCTCACTCTACGTTCAATGTTTGGACTGAGAAACAAGGGGCTGGGAGCGCCACCACTCTCAGAGTGCTTATCTTTTAAGAGGACAAGTAGGACACACACATCCTGGAACCCGAATGCCTGGGTTCAAACCTCAGCGCTCTCACTTCCCAGCGATGAAGCCCTTGGGCGAGTGATTCAACATCTCCCTGCCCCAGTTTCCTTATAGATAAAAGTACAGATAATAAGCAGAATCCACCTCACAGAATTGCCGTGAGGATTAAACAGTTAATATTTGTAAAGCATTAGAATAATGTCTGCCTGCAGCGAGCGCTGCATAAGTATTAGTTATTACTGTCCTTTTTGGCTACGTTTCTGTTTTTTTACAGATAACTCTTGGGTGGAAGTTTAATTCTGGGAAAGTGCTTTTTCTCCAGCACCATTTTTTCCTTTTTTTTTTACACTAAGAAATTACTGATGTATTGCTGATTTACAAAGTTGTGTTAATTTCTGCTGCACAGCAAAGTGAATCAGTTACACATACATATATTCTTTTATTTACCTTTTTTTAACTAGAACATACAAAGAAGTTTTTATTGTGATAATTAATAAAGCAATATTACTGAATAGTACATATTATTGAGACATTTTATATGTGGAAACTTATACTTGCAGTTGTAATAACTGATATTATATCAATTTAAAATGTATCCCTGATAAAAATTATAGTTACGTTAGAGAGATAAACACATGGAGACTCTTACCCCACATATATTTTATAGTTAATTCTTTGGGATTCATACATTGCATTTCTCTTCAGTCTTGTGTTGACAATATTAGCTTTGCTGCTTGATACAAAAATACCCACATCTGCGGAATTAAAAATATAAAAGACAGTTTCACGAGCTAATAAATAAGAATAAAGTTTAAAGTTTCTGCTGAAACAACTAGACTTGGGGAAAAATCTCTGCAAATTTTACTTCACGGATATATCTCCTTTCAGAAAGTGACCACCGATCTGCGCACTCAGCAAATAGTTCTCAAGGGCTTATAGAGGAAGACAGTTTTTTGTGATTCTTCTGCAATAGTATTCTTCACACACACCTATTCTCATTCATATCCTTTTCCATATAGTACATCATAGAGCACTGAATTTAGTTCCCTGTGCTGTAGACTAGGATCTTGTTGTTTATACATCCTGTGTACAATAGTTTACACCTGCTAATTCCAAACTTCCAGTCCATCCTGCCCTCATCCCTTCGCCCTTGGCAACCACAAGTCTGTTCTCTATGTCTGTGAGTCTGTTTCATAAGTAGGTCCATTTGGGCCGTATTTTGGATTTCACATATGCGATACCACGTGGCATTTGTCTTTGTTTGACTTACTTCTCTTAGTATGATAATCTCTAGTTTCCTCCATATTGCTGCAAATGTCATTATTTAATTCTATTTCATGGCTGAGTAATATTCCGTTGAACATATATATATGTGTGTGTGTATTTATGTGCATACTTACGTGTGTGTGTGTGTGTGTGTGACATCTTCTTTATCCATTCATCTGTCATTGGACATTTGGACATTTGGTTGTTTCCATGTCTTGGCTATTGTGCATAGTCAAGCATCATTTTCTTGCCTTTTCGTGGAGAGTTAAGGAAATAAGAGCTGCTGCAGTCAGTCAACTCATGTCTGACTGTTTTCATGCTCATCGGCTGTGTGATGCTGGGCGAGGTCCTTCTCTTCTCTAAACCTTACTTTGCTTCATCAGCAATAGGGGAAGAGTAAGAACAGTCGTAATGCCTGCCTCAAAGTCTGTTGTACGAGTGAAAATGGAAAGGAAATCACCCAGTGTTTCCTGATAGATGGAAAGAGCTCAGAAAAGACTAGCCATTTAAAGAAGTGGTACCCTAAGAAATGGCCATAGTCCCCACCTGCTGGGCCAATTGTTCTTTCTTTTTTTTTTGCCTTATCTAGGGCCGCACCCATGGCATATGGAGGTTCCCAGGCTAGGGGTCTAACAGTAGCTGCCGGCCTACACCATAGCCACAGCAACGCGGGATCTGAGCCGCATCTGCGACCTACACCACAGCTCACGGCAACGCCGGATCCTTAACCCACTGAGCAAGGCCAGGGATCGAACCCACAACCTCATGGTTCTTAGTCGGATTTGTTAACCACTGAGCCACGTCGGGAACTCCAGGGCCAATTGTCTTATGATTAGTCCTTCCTCCAGGAGGTGACCTTGCCTGGAAAACCGGGCTCTTTCTTGATGTTAAAAGAATATACTCAAAAAAAAACAAAAAACAAAAAACCAGGATATGTTCATAACTTCAGCACTAATAATGCTGCTTTTTTTTTTTGTCTTTTGCCTTTTAGGGCCACACCCACGGCGTACGGATGTTCCCAGGCTAGGGGTCTAATCGGAGCTACAGCTGCCGGCCTACTCCACAGCCACAGCAACTAGGGATCCAAGCCTCAAATGCAACCTACACCACAGCTCATGGTAATACCAGGTCCTTAACCCACTGAGCGAGCCCAGGGATCGATCCTGCATCCTCATGGTTCCTAGTCATATTCATTTCCACTGAGCCACAACGGAAACGCCTGATCTAACTTTTTGAGAGATTTTTAAAATTAGTTGAGTGTCTTACTAGGCATTTCTTTAGGTATCAGGTGGAGAGAGATGAATTTGACTTCAAGTCATTATAAAAAAAAAGGATTCAAATTAATCAAAGTAAGAATTCCCATTGTGGCTCAGTGGTTAACGAATCCGACCAAGAACCATGAGGTTGCGGGTTCGATCCCTGGCCTGGCTCAGAGGGTTAAGGATCCGGCGTTGCCGTGAGCTGTGGTGTAGGTTGCAGACGCGGCTCGGATCCCACATTGCTGTGGCTGTGGCGAAGGCCGGCGGCTGCAGCTCCTGTTAGACCCCTAGCCTGGGAACCTCCATATGCTGTGGGTGCGGCCCTAGGTAAGGCAAAAAGACAAAAAAAAATCAAATCAATCAAAGGTCAAAAGAGGATTAAATGGAAAATACTTTCTGTAATTTTCTTTTCTTTTTTTTTTTTTTGTATTTTAGGGCTGAACACGCAGCATATGAAGGTTCCCAGGTGAGGGGTCAAATTGGAGCTGTAGCTGGTGGCTTATGCCACGGCCACAGCAACACGGGGTCCGAGCCATGTCTGCAACCTGCACCACAGCTCAAGGCAATGCTGGAACCTTAAACCACTGAGCAAGGCCAGGGATCGAACCCGCATCCTCATGGATGCTAGTCGAGTTCATTAACCACTGAGCCACGACGGGAACTCCTCTGGATATTTTTCTTAAGTGCAATCATATTATATGTGTGTGTGTGTGTCTTTCAGTTAATGGGATGTTTTCAAGTTTTTCCATGTTGCTGCATGGTTCATTATTGTGTTTGTTTTAATTGCCAATTAGTATTTTATTGTATGGATATCCCATGGGTCTGGGGGTGAGGACGAGTATGAAGGACAGTACTGGGAGAATAAAAATGTTTTTCTTTTCAGGGCTCCACCTGTGGCACATGGAAGCTCCCAGTCTAGGGGTTGAATCGAAGCTTCAGCTGCCAGCCTGCACTACAGCCACAGCAACTAGGGACCCAAGCCTCAAATGCGACCTACACCACAGTTCATGCTAACACCAGATCCTTAACCCACTGAGCGAGCCCAGGGATCGAACCCTCATCCTCGTGGATACTAGTCAGTTTCTTGACCACTGAGTCACAACAGGAACTCCATAAAACGGTTTGGATTATGGCGATTATTTCACGACTCTAAATTTTTTTTTGCCTTTTTGCCTTTATCTAGAGCTGCACCTGTGGCATATGGAGGTTCCCAGGCTAAGGGTCTAATCAGAGCTGTAAGCCGCCGGCCTTCGCCACAGCCACAGCAACGCGGGATCCGAGCCGCGTCTGCAACCTACACCACAGCTCACAGCAACGCCGGATCCTTAACCCACTGAGCGAGGCCAGGGATCGAACCCATAACCTCACAGTTCTTAGTTGGATTCGTTAACCACTGAGCCACGAAGGGAACTCCTCAGTAAATTTATTAAAAACTTAAATTATACATTTAACACAGATTGATTTTTATCTCAATCATATCTCAATAAAATCGTTAATAAAAAAATTTAAGGGCAGGTGTTCCCTTCATGGCTCAGTGGTTAAGGAACCTGACATGGGGGTCTGTGAGGATGGGGGTTTGAACCCAAGCCTCACTCAGTGGGTTAAGGATTTCGTGTTCTTGCAAGCTGCAAGAAAAGTCACAAATGTGGCTCGAATCCAGTGTTGCCATGGCTGTGATGTAGGCTGGCAGCTGCAGCTACAATTCAACTCCTAGCCTGGGAACTTCCATATGCTGCAGGTATAACCATAAAAAGAAAAAAAAATCTACGTGCAAAAAGAATTCAGAGTACGGAAATCGTTCTTGGCTTTGGATATTAAGAAAAGTCTTCCTGGAAGTTCGCGTCATGGTTCAGTGGTTAACGAATCCGACTAGGATGGATGAGGATGCGGGTTCAACCGTGGCCTTGCTCAGTGGGTTAAGGATCCGGCGTTGCTGTGAGCTGTGGTGTAGGTCGCAGATGTGGCTCGGATCCCGCGTTGCTGTGGCTGTGGTGCAAGCTGGCAGCTGTATCTCTGATTGGACCGCTAATTTGGGAACTTCCATATACCACAGGTGGGGCCCTAAAAAGGCAAAAAAAAAACAAAAATAGTAAAAATTAAAAAGAAAGAAAGAAAGGCTTCCTCAAAGAGGTGTCATGGATAGTGGATTTGATAAATTGCACCTGCACAAGAACCAAATAATGTCTGTGAATGCGTGCTAGGAACTTTTCCTACAACATTCCCTTAATTCCCGGAAAGACCCAATTTTACAGATCAGGTGGGACCCCTAGATGTCAAGTGACTTGCTTAGGATCGCCCAATGAGTGTGCATGGACCCCTAGCCCAGAGGCCACATCTCTGCAGCGTCAAAGGCCATACCTTTGAAGCAGGATTCACCGCTGTAGAATCCTGCTTCTGGCCAGGAATATGAGGGCGCAATGGTTTGGGGAACCATCTGTCAACATCTCATTTGCAAAAAGACGACCTAATTTGCCAGTCCCCGGGTTCAAAACTTCATGGAAAGACGACATAAGAAAAACACCCTCCTAAGCCGGTGCTGCTTAAGGCAAACAAATTGCTCAGCTATGAAATCAGAATCAGGCTCTGAAAGGGCCCTGGAGCTGGGGGACCCTGCTTTCTACCATGTAGATTTCTTTTCTTTTCCTTTTTTTTTTTGTCTTGTCATTTTAGGGCTGCACCCGCGGCATGTGGAGATTCCCAGGCTAGGGGTCTAATTGCCTGCGACGCAGCCACAGCAAAGCGGGAAAAGGCGTGTCTCTGCAACCTACACCACAGCTCACGGCCATGCCAGATCCTTAACCCACTGAGCGAGGCCAGGGATCAAACCCGCAACCTCATGGTTCCTAGTCCGATTCATTAACCACTGAGTCATGACGGGAACTCCTACCATGTAGATTTCAATGACGTCTTTATCTTCATCCGGATGATGTCACATTATATCCCTCGGTTACTGGCTGCAGAAGCCCTCCTCCTATTATTTCCCTCTGTTCAGTATGAGGCTTGTTGTACTCCCTCCATCTCAGCCCATTGCAGCTTTGATAATCTTTGTATAATCGGCGGGAGTAATTGGATTCGTACGAACGAGGCTGGATTGTCGACATCACTGCTGTGGGGAAAAAACTGGGGAAGCTGAAACAGTGAAAATCCCACCTCCAACGCAGACACCTTTTTTGTTCTCTGGGTACAGCTGATCTTTTCTCTCGGGTTGGAAAGGTGATGTAATAAATTTGACACAGTAACAGACAGGCCGTGGTTCCTTTAAGTGAAGCTCGGCTGTAAAAGTCACAGCTTTCTGGCCCCCGGAAGATCCCCTGCCCTGGCTGGCGATTGTTTCATTCAAGAAAATAAAAATGAGGGTTTCTCATCCTCTAAAAAAAAAAAAAAAAACTTACTCTCTTCTGGGAACACATACACGCACACATACACAAAGACACAACCTGGACTCCACAGTTTTTGTTACTTCTTGTACAATAGCTTTTACTCTTCAATCAACATAAGTACATGGGAAGGAAAATAATTGTTTTCTTTCTTTCTCCCTTCCTTCCTTCCTCCCTCCCTCCCTCCCTCCCTCTCTTTCTTTCTTTCTTTCTTTCTTTCTTTCTTTCTTTCTTTCTTTCTTTCTTCTTTCTCTCTCTTTCTCTCTCCCTTCCTTTCTTTCTTTTTTCTTTCCTTTTTTCTTTGCTGGCCACCCCATGGTCTATGGAGTTCCTGGATGAGCAGTAGCTGCTACCTGCACTGCAGCTGTAGCAACAACAGGTCCTTAACCCACTGGGCCAGGCCTGGGATCGAACCGTGTCCCAGCACTCCAGAGATGCCGTCAGTCCCCTAGTGCCACAGCAGGAATTCCTGCACTGCTTTCTCATCTTGATTCTGCCGCTTGGTAGCTGGGTAACTTTGGGAGAAAAAAAAAAAAAACCTCTATGAGCCTTAGTTTTCCCATATTTAAAATGGGACCCTAACTACATTTACATTATAGAGTGGTTATAAGGTGTTGACTTAATAAAAATTGCACAGGAGTTCCTGTTGTGGCTCAGTGGTTAACGAACCCGACTAGTAACCATGAGGTTGCGGGTTCGATCCCTGGCCTCAATCAGTGGGTTAAGGATCTGGCGTTGCCGTGAGCTGCTGTGTAGGTCACAGATGCGGCTCGGATCTGGTGTGGCTGTGGCTGTGGCGTAGGCCGGCGGCTATAGCTCTTATCAGACCTCTCGCCTGGGAACTCCATAGGCCGTGGGTATGGCCCTAAAACGCCAAAAAAAAAAATTATTTTAGAAAGTTGTTAATGAGGATCTATTAGTAAATTTGAAAAATCCTTTGAACATTAGAACAGAGTAAGCATTCAGTGTGTTTACATAAAAGGAGAAAAACGACACAGATACTACCTGTGAAAGCTCAGTGAATCGGTGGGGTGGGGTGGGGACTTGGTCTTTTTAGGTTATTCTAAGAAAACTAGTGCCTTGAAAAGAAGGGAAGCATAACAAGGAGGATGATGTCTGGGCCCGAGGGCCAGAGGCTGTTGTGCAGACGAGAGCTTGTAAACTACAGCTTCTGCCGGCGGTGCTGAATTGAAACCCAGAGACCAAGTTTCAGGTAAAAGAGAAAAAACAACTTTATTGCTTTGCCAGGCAAAGGAGGGCAAAGCCCTAAAGACTGTGAGCCCCCCCCCCCCGCCCCATTAGAAAGAATTGCAAGGAGTTTTATAGTAAAAAGGAGAAAAACAGGTTTTTGGATGGGAATCAGGATGGGGCAAACATGCATTCTTCTCTCTTTGGGGAATCTTAGTCCTCAAACCTGGAGTCAGGAGATCTCAGCCTGATCCTGGGGGGGGGGTCTTCTGCGTTATTGCCTAGAATGACAGTACTTGCAAAAAGGGCATATTGGTCAGAGATTAGAGCAAACTAGGAAAGATCCTGAAAAACATCACGTGCTGATAATCCTTAACCCATGGGCAGTTGTGCTCAGGGTGCCTCATCTTTAGCACATGGGGGATTGTGTTTAGGGTGCAGTTAAGCTAGGAAGGACTCTAAGCTGTTCACTTTTCAAGTATTCATTTCTAAAAGAAGCGTAAGGAAGGCACCTTTTCTCTTAGGGGTATAAGATGCCTATATTATTCTGTGTGTCCCTTGAGAGGGAGCCAGGATCCTGTCCCGAGGCTGGATTATTATTGTTGCTTGACTGTCCTTCCCTTCCTTGATCAGCAGCTGTCTGACCCTGTCCCTAGGAACTCAGGGAAGGTCATGGTGCCTGAACAAAGCCTATTTCCTAAGAACAGAAAATGGGGGACACAGGCTCTTGCGCCCAGGAGCCCCACGGGGCCGTGTCTGGCTTCACTTCCGTAAATGGCCAGTCGCCAGCTGTATGACCCAAGAGTGTCCAACATCAGTGTCACATTGTGAATGGAGTTAGCAATTTTTTTTTTTTTTTTTGGCTTTTTAGGGCCGCACCCTCAGCATATGGAGGTTCCCAGGCTAGGGGTCCAATCGGAGCTGTAGCCACCAGCCTACGACTCAGCCACAGCCATGCCGGATCCAAGATGCATCTGCGACCTACACCACAGCTCACAGCAATGCCAGATCCTTAACCCACTGAGCAAGGCCAGGGATCGAACCTGCATCCTCATGGATGCTAGTCAGATTCCTTTCCGCTGAGCCATGATGGGAACTCCTTATAATTTGTTCTTAGCTTAGCAATATTCTTCATATAAAAAAAAAAAAGTAGGAGTTCCCGTCGTGGCTCAGTGGTTAACGAATCTGACTAGAAACCATGAGGTTGCAGGTTCGATCCCTGGCCCTGCTCAGTGGGTTAAGGATCCGGCGTTGCCGTGAGCTGTGGTGTAGGTTGCAGATGCGGCTCGGATCCCACGTTGCTGTGGCTGTGGCGAAGGCTGGCAGCTATGGCTCCTGTTAGACCCCTAGCCTGGGAACCTCCATATGCCACGGGTACGGCCCCAGATAAAGCAAAAAGACAAAAAAAAATTGTAAAGTTTCAACACTAAGAAATTATTGAACATAATTAAATTAATTTACTAGGAATAACTAAAACGATAGCTCTCCTAGCATTGCTATGAAAAGATGCTAATGGTACCTTCTTGAGTTCTTTTCTAAAAAATAAACAAAAAAACAACGTATTTAAGAAAAGACATGGATGGTTATATGATGAGCCACAGTTTCATTTGAGGTGTAAGATTGTGATTTTTTTTCTTCTTTTTTCCCCTTTTGTTTATATTTTTCTTATTGTTTCTCCTATTTAAACTGAACAGGGCCCTATGGGACTTCTGCACATAAGCCTTTCTGTGTCCCCCATTTCTTTTTTTTTCTTTTTTTAAGAGAATAAGTTACAGCTTCCATTCCCTTCCCTGAGTCCCGAAAGGCACCGCACCTTTAAACGTTGCAAATCAGGGAAGAGGGGAAGTATTGTCAAGAAACAATAGTGCAGCCTTGGAGCAGGGTCCTGGTTCCCCCTCCAGGAACACACAGAACAATAGCTTTGAGCTCTTTTGCAGAACTAACACCCCCAACAAATGCAAGATGTTAATTACTGTTGATTCTGGAAGACCATCAGACCGCTGGACTCCAGCTTTGAAAACAAAGCAAGTTTGCCTCTATCCTGATCCTTATCTGCAGCCTTATTTTTCACGCCCTACACTATAAAGCCACCTCCCAGTCTCTCCTAAGGGGGGCATAGTATCTAAGGCATTAACCTGCTGTGACCTCTTTTGCAGGGCAAAGCAATAAAGCTCTTTTTTTCCTCCTTCACCCACCACTCTGTCTCTGAGCTTCTCTTTGGGACCGTGAGCAGAGGTCAAGTTCTGGCAACAAAACTGAGACCCACAAAGTTAAAACCAGTTTCACAGAGGGAGGGTCTCGCTCAAGTTCTCTCCTACCAATCCTTTCTTTCTTTCTTTTTTTTTGGGGGGGGCGTACCCATGGCATATGGTGGTCCCCAGGCTAGGGGTCCAATCGGAACACGAGACCTGAGCTGCTTCTGCAACCTACACCACAGCTCACAGCCATGCTGGATCCTTAACCCACTGAGCGATGCCAAGGATCGAACCCGCAACCTCATGGATCCTAGTCGAGGTCATTAACCACTGAGCCACGAAGGGAACTCCCCTACCAGCCCTTTCTGTTAGAGACAGTTCAACCATGAGCTACACAATTTAGAGAGCCAGCAGAACAGAGAACACAGAGGTCAAATTACATGCAAATGATTGATTTTATCTTCCAGAATTTAGAGGTTTAAAAATCCAACCATTTATTGGTGCATCCATAGGAAAATCATCTGGGGACTTATCCCAGTGTATTTGGAAGGACACCGATGTTTCTTCTTCCAATTCTATGCCCTTTATACCTCTTAACTGGGGATTTAACCTACCTATCAACTCAGTAGACATATAAGGGGGAAACAGATGCTGCATGTGGCCAAATAGAAGATGACTTGAGGAGTTCCCATCATGGCTCAGCAGTAACAAACCCAGCTACCATCCGTGAGGTTGCAGGTTCGATTCCTGGCCTTGCTCAGTGGGTTAAGGATCCAGCATTGCCATGAGCTGTGGTGTAGTTTGCCGATGTGGCTCGGATACCCAGTGGCTGTGGCTGAGGGTAGGCTGGCAGCTGTACTCCGATTGGACCCCTAGTCTGGGAACTTCCATATACTCTGGGTGCGGCCCTAAAAAGAACAACAACAAAAAAAAAAAACAGACTTGATTGTAGAATGCCTGTGCCTGCCTCCTCAAAATGTATACAGGTAATAATTATGTTCATTGTGGAAAAGAAAGTATACAGAAGATGAAAATTTCTATACAAAGATAGAACCTCTGTCAATACTTAGTATATTTCCCCCTAATATCTAACCTTCCTCTCTCTCTATGTAGATGTACAAGGATCTCTTATTCATACAGATAATGGGAGATTATAGTTGGCTTGAGTACTTACAATCTGAAATCACATATGCCATATATATGTAATATATATATATATACACACACACACACAAGCATACTTTTGTTTTTTACAAAATTGAGATGCTAGAATCTACACTATATAGCTTATTTCAGATTATTTTTCTTCATAAAATACCATATGCATTCTCCTTTGTCACCAAATTCTCCCTGCAATGTGATTTTAATGACTTTATAATATTTCCTCGGATGTCCTTACCCTAATTCTGCTCACCAATCTCCTATTGTGACTATTTATGTTTTTTAAAAACTTAACCGGTATTATAAATAACGAGGTGATAATATCTCGTGCATTTCTGAATATTTCCTTTGGATAAAACTCTTGGAAGGAGAATTACTGGAGGAGAGAATATAACGCCTTTATAAGCCTTTTGATGCATCCTGGCAAATTACCCTCGAGAAAGAATAAAACAGTTTCTTCTCCCACCGTCACTGAATGTATTATCTGTCCACACTCTTGACAAGAGGCATTCCATATATAATTTTGCTCTTTGTCAATTTGATAGATGAATAATGGCATTTTGTTGTTTTAATTTGCATGTATTTGATTACCAAATAAGATGATTCTTTTAGTCCTGTATTATCCATATGGATATTTCCTCATTTGTGGATATGCCTCCTTTCTTTCCTATTGGAGGTTCCTTGTTTTTTTTCTTTTTCGATCCACTAAGGTAAGGTTACTTAAATAGCAAATATATCAGCTTTGGGGGAAAACAAAAGCAGTGATAAGAATGTGCATAGAAAACACACCGGTAAACCCCAAACCAGTGGTCATCGTTATTATGTCTCCAGGGATTAGGGTAAACAGTAGGCTGGAAGCTAGTTAATCTCAGTTCGCCTCTCTCATCTGACCCACCTCCACTTTTTCTGCCCTACTCTGTACTTCAGGAGGCTGCTCTCTGTGCACTGCATTCTTCTTTTTTTTTGCTTTTTTTTTCTCTAGGGCTGCACCCATGGCTTATGGATGTCCCCAGGCTAGGGGTAGAATCGGAGCTACAGCTGCCAGCCTACGCCACAGCCACAGCAATGCAGGATCTGCACTGCATCTGCGACCTACACCACGGCTCAAGGCAACGCCAGAATCTTAACCCACTGAGTGAGGACAGAGATGGAACCTGCATCCCCATGGGGTTTGGTTCCGCGGTACCACCACGGGAACTCCCACATGGCATTCTTATGGTTCCCCTGCCCACTGCTTTCCAGTTCGTTTTGGCTAATGGGCGTCTGTGATATTAGATCCGAGGGCAGGAGGAGAGAGGGAACAGGTGCACACGGCGTGGCGGTGCTTCTGATGAAGCCTGCATCCCGCCCTGATTCCAGCTTCTTTTCAGATGACCCAGCTTCCCTAGATCCAACTGTTCCTCTAGAAATTCTTCCCCTGGCCACGTTCAGCCTGGGGCATCGAGGACTTCCTGCTGCAGCTGGGTCTCAGTCCTTGACCTCGCCTGTGGATTTCCTTCTCTCCGCCCACACCTCTGCCTACTGCATCTTTTTTTTTTTTTTTTTGCTTTTTAGGGCTGCACCTGTGGTATATGGAGGTTCCCAGGCCAGGGGTCCAATCGGAGCTATGGCCGCCGGCCTACGCCACAGCAAGACGGGATCTCAGCTGCATCTGCGACCTACACCGCAGCTCAGGGCATCATCAGATCCTTAACCCACCGAGTGAGGCCAGGGATCACACCCGCGTCCTCACAGATACTACTAGTCAGATTCGTTTCCTCTGAGCCGTGATACAAACTCCCTATAGTGTTTATTATTGATTTCACTTTTTAACACTAATTATGGATTCAGTTTGTCATTAACTAAAAATCCTTTTCCCCCTAGCCACTCAGATTTGCCCCTTTGTGCTTACATAGACTTGGTCCATTTTTCTCTTATTATTAGCCTCTTTATCTCAACAGGTAAGAGTTCATTTACTATTATAGATTTTTAGCCGTTGCATATCAACTCTATTATAAATGTCCCCAAAATCTGTCATTGGTCTTTTGACTTTGTTTAATGTAGTTTTGAGATATAAATGTAAAATTAACTTCTGTCCAATCGTCTACATATTTCTCGTACTCTCTATCTATCCTGTCTCAGTTAATAAGGCTTTATTATTCTAATAATTTGTAGAGGTGGTCTCTTCAGTTGGTTTCTAATATATATATATATATATATATATATATATTTTGTCTTTTGTCATGTGGAAGTTCCCAGGCTAGGGGTCTAATCGGAGCTACAGCCGCCGGCCTACGCCACAGCCACAGCAACGCGGGATCCAAGCCACGTCTGCAGCCTACACCACAGCTCACGGCAACGCCGGATCCTTAACCCACTAAGTGAGGCCAGGGATCGAACCCTCAACCTCCTGGTTCCTAGTTGGATTCGTTAACCACTGAGCCACGACGGGAACTCCCGGTTTCTAATATTTTAATTTAGATTTTATTTATGTCTATTGATTTTCCAGTGGATGGAGAATTTTTGACTGTTTCGAATAATGATGTTAAGAATATTCCTGTGCAAGTCTTGGCGTGGACATGGAATTTGTTTTTTATACGTTGTGAGACAGGCGTGCAGAGTCCGTCACAGTCAGAAAATTTTAATCCCTATAATGAAAAAATAATCACCTTACTCTTAAAAGTTTGGAAAAAAGTTGAAAAAAATTTTTTTTGGTCTTTTAGGGCTGCAACCAAGGCATATGGAAGCTCATAGGCCAGGGGTGGAATAGGACTTGCAGCTGCCAGCCTACACCAAAGTCACAGCAACGTGGGATCCAAGCCGTGTCTGCAATGTATATCAGAGCTCATGGCAACGATGGATCTTGAACCCACTGAGCGAGGCCAGAGACTGAACCCGCTACCTCATGGATACTAGTAGGGTTCAGTACCCAACTGAGCCACAGTGGGAACTCCAAAAGTTGAAATTTTTAACTGTTATTCCTGGTGGGTCTAAGGTGAAAAATGTTGTCTTAACAGTTACTGAAGGAAGTGTAAATTTTTACAGTCCTTTTGGAAAGTAAAATGGCAATATCTCTTAAAATTAAAAGTACACATGCTGTTCAACCCAGCAATTCCACTTCTGGGAATCTAACCCTGAGTAATAAAAACATCAATACGTCAGGACACATATGCTAGGATGTTTATGGCAGCATTGCGTGGAGTCCCAAAAATAAGTGCTGATGACAAAGAAAGAGTTGAAAATCTATATAATAGAATATTTTGCAGCCACTTAAAAGAATGACATAGCTATAACAGAAGAATTTCTACAAGGTATTGCGGAGAAAGAAAAAAAAAAGAAAAATGTGTGTCCTGTGATAGCGCTTTTATCAAACTAGTAATGACAAAGCTGTGTGTGTAAGTCTACAAATATTTAACGTGAAAATAGAGATTAAGCACAGGTGACATGGTTATGAGATTTGTGAGTGAGGCCACAAAACAAACAAACAATAACAATGCACATTGTAACAGAAAAATAGAACTCCACACTCATGATATAACCCCTTTTTGGTTTGTTACAGATATCTGAATATATATGCATAACTAGATTAGCAAAAAGTATATAATTATACCTATTGACTTGTAAGGTTGTCAAGCACGAAATCCAGGTTACATAGTAATGTATAAATCAACAGCAAAGACAAGCCCTTTTATGCATACATAAATATATGATGATGCATAGCGGTATAAGTTAGAAGAAAAGTCTGGTACTTTGCAGCATGTCAGGGGTTTGGGGGTGAGGGAATAGGGGAGTGAGGGGTCGGGGAAGTGGGATAAACAGGGAAATGATGGGTTTGCATAGTTACTGTTCTATATTGGACTGTAACTTTAAAAAAAAAAAAATTAGGGCTGCACCTGCGGCATATGGAAGTTCCCAGGCGAGGGGTCGAATGGGAGCTGCAGCTGGAGCCTATGCCACAGCCACAGCAATGCGAGATCTCAGACAAATCTTCAATCTACACCGCAGCTTATGGCAGCTCTGGATCCTTAACCCACTGAGCGAAACCAGGGATTGAACCCACATCCTCTCGGATACGACGTTGGGTTCTTAACCTGCTGAGGCCCAGCGCCACTCTCCATACTGTACTATTTCAATTCAAGGGTTTTTGTAATCTGAAAATTTAAATTTTTTTAAATAGGAAAAGGGCAAAAAAAAAGGGGAGGTGATGTCCCATGATAAGACCCAGGTCGCAGAGGGGTAAAAAGGTAGATATAAACATTAGCCAAGGGAAACTGGAAAGCTGTCCTAGAGGAGGCTAGAAGACGAGGACAGGAGTTCCCATCGTGGTGCAGCGGAAATGAATCCGACTAGGAACCAAGAGTTTGTGGGTTCAATCCCTGGCCTCTCTCAGTGGGTTAAGGATCCGGTCTTGCCATAAGCTGTGGTATAAATTGCAAACTCGGCTCAGATCTGATGTTGCTGTGGCTGTGGTGTAGGTTGGCAGGGGCAGCTCCAATTCGACCCCTAGCCTGGGAACCTCTGTGTGCCGTGGGTGCGGCCCTAAAAAAAGGCAAAAAAGGAAGAGAACCAATTTCTTAGGTAGAGAAGGAAGGAGTCATCTGGGACTCTGTCATAGCATATTGAGAGCTTGGGACTTTATCCTACAGCTCAGGCTATTTATTTATTTATTTATTTATTTTTGCTTTTTAATTCCTCACCCACAGTATATGGAAGTTCCCAGGCTAGGGGTTGAATCGGAGCTGTAGCTGACGGCTTACACCACAGCCACAGCCACAGCCACGCCAGATCCAAGTTGTGTCTGCAGCTCCACTGCAGCTCACGGCAACGCCGAATCCTTAACCCCACGAGTGAGGCCAGGGATCGAACCTGCAACCTCCTGGTTCCTAGTCAGATTCATTTCTGCTGAGCCACTATGGGAACTCCAGCTCAGGCTATTTTAATCTCAGCATCATCCACATGCTGACTGTTGCAGGGGGCTGTCCTGGGCTTTGTAGGATGTTTAGCAGCCTCCTGGGTCTCTATTCATTAGATGGTCGTAGCAAGAGCCCCCCACAACATGCAACACCGGCATCTGTGCCTGCATGCATGCGCAGTTCTGCAACAATATAGCATAACCTGAATCCATGAGCTCAGGCATATCTATAACTGTCCACTCAGAAATTATGGAATACCTTATACTGCAACCACTGTGGAAAACAGTATGGGGATTCCTCAGAAAACTAAAAATGGAATTACCATTTGGTCCAGCAATCCCACTCCTGGGCATCTATCCAGAGAAATCCATGACTCGAAAAGACACGTGTACTCCAATGCTCATTGCAGCACTCTATACAATAGCCAAGTTATGGAAACAACCTAAATGCCCATCGACAGAGGAGCGGATAGGGAAGATGTGGTACATACACACAATGGAATATTACTCAGCCATTAAAAGGAATGAAATAATGGCATTTATAGCAACATGGATGGACCTAGGAATTATCATGCGAAGTGAAGTCAGTCAGACAGTGAGACACCAACATCAAATGCTGCAGAATCTAAAAAGGACACAAAGAACTTCTTTGCAGAACAGATACTGACTCACAGACTTCGGAAAATGTCTGGTTTCCAAATGAGACCAGTTGGGGGGTGGAGGGATGCACTGAGGCCTGGGGATGGCAATGCTATAAAATTTGCTTGTGATAATTTTTGTACACCTATGCTTGTAATAAAATTCATTAAGTAATAAAAAAAATTATGGAATACCTTAATAAGGGGGACAAAGGGACCTAGATGTATCGGGAAACCTAAGGGGGTTTGTAAAGCCATGCCCCGCTGCATTCGGGGCTCAGTCTTTGGATGTGAATCGGCTGAGCCAGTGCCAGCATGAATAAATGCTGCCTCCTGGTTAAAAAAGATCTCAGTGTCCTGTCTCTCCATATGAGCATCCTACGGATGTAGAAGTCAGATCAGAGAGGGAGAGGCTGGAGGCAGGGAGACAGCTAAGGAGGCTGCGGCAGTGATGCAGGTAAGAGCAAGGACATCCTGAATTAGGGCCATTGCTACACACTGAGAGGTTTCTGGTGCCGTCCTGGTTCCGATCACCCTTGTCACTTCTCACCTGGTCTACTCGCCTCCAGTCCCTCCCCTTCCTTCAGCCCATTCTCCATGTTGCTGCCAGAGGGGACTTTTCTCAAAAGCAAACCCAACCATGTTCGTTTTCAGCTTAGAAACCTCCAAATGGCGCCTCACTGGCAGGTGCAAGAATGGTCTCCGGGGAGAGAAGACCCTCCTTGACCTGGGTACCGCCAACTTCTCTCGTCTCCTATTGGTCAGTTTCTAGGTCATATCTCATGATGGGCTAATTGCAATCTTTTTTTTTTTTAAAGATTTTTTTTGTTACTATAGTTGATTTACAATACTGGGTCACTTTGGGCTGTACCACAAAGTGACCCGGTCATACATAAAATATACATTCTTTTTTTTTCTTTTTTTTTTGCCTTTTCTCTAGAGCCGCACCCGCGACATGTGGAGGTTCCCAGGCTAGGGGTCTAACAGGAGCTGTAGCCGCCAGCCTACACCACAGCCACAGCAACTCTGGATTGGAGCTGCGTCTGCGACCTACACCACAGCTCACGGCAATGCCGGATTCTCAATCAGCCAGATTTGTTTCCACTGCGCCACAACGGGAACTCCCAAATCTTTTGACTGTATCTAAGCTTCCCGAGTGACTTCCTCTCAGCCTTTGTTTTTCTCCTCCCTTTCATCTGTCGAGACTCAGCTCAAATGTCACCTTCTCTGAAAAGCCTTCGTTGCCCTGATTAGGATAGAATTGAAGATACGTTTTCTGGTTTTCAATCGCATGATTCTTATCATGCTCTATCATAATACCCTCATAGTCTGTCTATCTGTGAGTTCCTCAAGATGAAAATTTGCTTTCTGGCTCATTTTTAAAAGTCGGTGCTTGAGATATACTCAGCACTTATTTTTATTTTTATTTTTTGAAAAGGGAGGAAAGGAAGAAAAAGAAAGGATTTTCCAGAAGAGACTAGCACAAGGAGCGATACGGCTGTAGTATTTTAGAAATTGTACAAGCAATTTATTTATTTATTTATTTATTGCCTTATCTAGGGCCGCACCCGCGGCATATGGAGGTTCTCAGGCTACGGGTCTAACAGGAGCTGTAGCTTCTGGCCTACACCACAGCCACAGCAACGCGGGATCTGAGCCGCGTCTGCAACCTACACCACAGCTCATGGCAATGCCGGATCCTTAACCCACTGAGCAAGGCCAGGGATCGAACCCGCAACCTCATGGTTCTTTGTTGGATTCATTAACCACTGAGCCACGATGGGAACTGCTACAAGGAATTTAAAAGGAAAGACCTGGAAAGGTGGAATCTCTCAAAAATAAAATTAATCTTGCTTACAGAAGTAAGATTATAAAAATTAAACTTACAGAAGAGATGCTTCAAGAATAAGGAAGCATTCCTATTTCCGTTGTGGTGCAGCAGAAACGAATCTGAGCAGTATCCACGAGGATGCAGGTTCCATCCCTGGTCTCCCTCAGTGGGTTAAGGATCCAGCATTGCTGTGAGCTGTGGTGTAGGATTAGACATATCTTGGATCCCGTGTTGCTGTGTCTGTGGCTGTGGCCAGCAGCTACAGTTCTAATTCAACCCTTAGCCTGGGAGCTTTCATATGTCACATCCATGGCCCTAAAACAATAAAATAGGGAAAAGTCTGTGGCGGAAGAAAAAGAACTCTTGAATCATAGGAAGTTTTATCTCAAAAATCACAAAAATTCTGAAATTGGACTTCGATATTTTTTCTCTGGCCTCAAATCATTGCTGTGTTTTCTTTTAAAAGTCAGTAATCGGAGTTCCTGTCGTGGCTCAGTGGTTAACGAATCCGACTAGGAACCATGACGTTGCGGGTTCGATCCCTGACCTCGCTCAGTGGGTTAAGGATCCGGCATTGCCGTGAGCTGGGGTGTAGGTTGCAGACGTGGCTCGGATCCCGCGTGGCTGTGGCTGTGGCGAAGGCTGGCGGCTACAGCTCCTGTTAGACCCCTAGCCTGGGAACCTCCATATGCCGCGGGTGCGGCCCTAGATAAGGCAAAAAGACAAAAAAAACTGAGTAATCATTTTAAACAATTATAATGATTTAAACAATTTTAACGATAGGGGTTTATAATGACCATGGAAATAAATGGAAATAAAAGATAGCCTAGGGGAGTTCCCGCTCTGGTGCAACGGGATCAGCTGCATCTCTGCAGCACCAGCATGCAGGTTTGATCCCCGGATGGGCATAGCGGGTTAAAGGAGTTGGCATTTCTCCTGCTGCGGAGTAGGTCACCACTGGGCTTCGATCTGATCGCTGGCCTGGGAACTCCATAGGCCATTGGGTGGTCAAAAAAGAAAACAAAACACACAAGAAAGGGTGTCCTAGAAGAACTCATTTCTGCCTTCTCTTGATGTGAGTGGCTGAATAAGAAACCAAGAGATGACTCTGTCAAGTAGACGGGGTCGTCACAGATGCTAGAGGACTGCTGGTCATGGGCAGAAAAGGGGTCAGAAATCTCCACTCCGGCAATGCAGAATTTATGGAGATGAACGAATTGCAGTCACCACCTGCAGATGGAGGTAGGGGTTTTATTACCTTGAATGCCTGGGGCTGGGGTGGGGCAGTGGACATGCGGATAATTGAGACTGGGCACAGCAAGGGGGCAGACGCTCAAAGGAGAGCCCCCAAGAAGCTGGAATTTCCCCAAAGCTGTGCAATCTCTGCACGTCTACACCGAGGACGCCGTGTTCTCCAGAACTCTGGCTCACTCAGAGCTGCTGCTGGAACCACATCAGAAGGAAACCGGTGAAGCGTCTGTAGCATGCTGGCCGCTGAGCCCAATCCGTGTTCTAAGACAGCAAATGTTTGCTCAGGTGTCTCACGCACAGTGTTTTATGAATTACAGCGAAGAGCAATAATAGCACTTGACTCTCAATTCCCTGAGAAAAGCTAATCAGCAACCACCTGGAAATGATTTTTTTTTTTTTGCTAGTTCAGTACTTAATGTTACATGTTAAGCAACAGGATTTCACAATTCACTAGTCCTTCACTCACAGGGAATTAAGCAAGAAAAATCCATTCTCCCCAATGCCAAGAGCCAGGGCTTTGCGCTAATAAGTGAATGAACCCATTGAGTGATTCAGTCAACACATTGATTTCTTGTTTTTCCAAATACCTATTTCTTTGGTTTATGTGCAGATTCCTTAATAGACTCCGAGACGTCTTTCTTCTCACCTTCTGTAATTCTTCGCCCTTTTTTTTTCTTTCTCCCCAAGCCCGAGGCTCAGGAAACTACTAGTGTCCACGTTGCAAAAACTTTGAGAAGCGAGTGCAGTGTTGTCAGAGATACTTTGCGTCTGGGCATTCCTGAGCAGAGTCTATAAAAACCAAACGTGTCGATGCAAAAGGGAGCTTTACTGGGTTTCACAACACCCATGTGAAATAACAGACTATGATTTGATGATCATAACGTGATCGATGTTTTATGGATGAGAACGAGTCACATGGAAGTTATCGGCATCCTAAAATCACCCATGTAGTGAGTGGGCAAGCTAGAATTTGAGCCAGAGGCTCTGGCTCTGGTCCTCGACCTTAACCTTTGCCCTATGCTTCCTTCTCTGATATTTACATATTCCCAGGGGCGTTCTCTAGACAGATTTGCTTACCTTTGGTTAATTCCCATTGATCACTACTTACCTAAAACGTCATGTGCTAGGTGTTCCGTGATTAATTCTTGCAAGGCTTAGGTGAGAGCATTCCACTGCCCTAAGGTGTCCTGGTATTTGGCGCGTGGCGTGATGCAGACAGAATGAAGCAGATGTGAAAGATGGGAAATGATAGCACTCAGCGGCGGCCGAGACCACAGTTTATAAACTGCTGGTGTTTTATAGAGCTCTAAAAAGGGCTTAAGCATCCTCCGGGACTTGACAGGGAGAGGCTTGTCTTGCATTGAAGGCTCTATAGAGACTGATCAAGAAGCACCCTCAGGAGTTCCCGTTGTGGCTCAGTGGTTAACGAATCCGACTAGGAACCATGAGGTGGCGGGTTCGATCCTTGGCCTTGCTCGGTGGGTTAAGGATCCGGCGTTGCCATGAGCTGTTGTGTAGGTCACAGACGCGGCTCGGATCCCGCGTTGCTGTGGCTGTGGCGAAGGCCAGCGGCTACAAGCTCCTGTTAGACCCCTAGCCTGGGAACCTCCATATGCTGCGGGTGCGGCCCTAGATAAGGCAAAAATACAAAAAAAAAAAAGCACCCTCACCTTCTGCCTTCTCCCTTGAAACTCCTGGTCCCTGAACGAGGACCAGGGGGCTGGATCGGAAGGACAGTCACCTCCTAAATAAGTTCCGTCATGAGGCTCTTAGTCAGGCCCCCTCATCCTAATAGGACAGGACAAAGGGAGGGACTTGTTTAAGAGGCTTCAGGTTCTTCTTGAGCCAACTCATGAGGCTTCGTTTGTCAGCATTATTCGTGTTTAGCTGTGTCAGGACAGTCCTGGGTGGGCAGCAGAGGTACCTGAGGTGGCCAGGTGAACGGGCCAAGGAGAAACGTAAGCACTTGGTGTTTCCCTACCTGCTGATGAACATGCGCTACATTTGTCATCTTGATAATAGACAAAAAAATAAAAACGAAACAAAACAGAAACAAATAATAGTACCCAGCCTATCTTCATCATCCGCAAACCCAGTGATATCAACAACAGCTTTTTTCTTTGCTGTTTTTTTATTATGTTATATTACATTTTATTTTATTTTATTTTATTTTATTTTTTAGGGCCACACTCACAGTATATGGAAGTTCCCAGGCTAGGGGTCGAATTGGAGCTACACCACAGCCACAGCAATGTAGGATCTGAGCCGTATCTGTGACTTACACCACAGTTCACGGCAATGCCTGATTCCCAACCCACTGAGTGAGGCCAGGGATCAAACCCGCATCTTCATGGATACTAGTCAGATTAGTTTCTGCTGCGCCACAATGGGAACTCCCAACAACTGCTTCTCTTTAAAGAAAAATGTGCCCGGTATTGAACTAAATATTCATAGATATTACATCAGTCATCCTCCCAGCATTCTTAGGGAAGGACAATTTTACCAGTACTGCCTTTTATTACATTGACAATATGTCTCTGTTTTACTGAGGAATCACCCGAGTGCACACAGCCAGGAGCCGTCACAATCAGGATCTGAATCCAAGTCTGTCTGGCTCCCAGTCCTGGGATGTCAGTCACCTTGGTACAAGGCTGGATCTCCCTGAACTCTGTCCTGCTGCCTCCTGTTGCTTCTTGTCTCCCCGACTCTGCTCCTGTGTGAACCATGAATGAATTTGGTTATGGAATTTCTGTTTCCCCAAATGCGAGCCTCTGTTGCATCTATGAGTGTAGCCTTGTCATGCTGAATAAAAGGAAGAGGCACTATTTTTGTCTTCACCCACAGCAGAGAAAGTTGAGACCAGAGATTTTTCCTTTTTTTTTTTGTTTTGTCTTTTTGCCTTATCTAGGGCGGCTCCCGCAGCACATGGAGGTTCCCAGGCTAGGGGTCTAACAGGAGCTGTAGCCGCCAGCCTACACCACAGCCACAGCAACACGGGATCCGAGCCGCGTCTGTGACCTACACAACAGCTCACGGCAAGCCGGATCCTTAACCCACTGAGCAAGGCCAAGGATCGAACCCGCAACCTCATGGTTCCTAGTCAGATTCGTTAACCACTGAGCCACAGTGAGAACTCCGAGACCAGAGATTTTTCTGAATGAAAAACTGTCTTCAACAACATGGCATATCTTTTTTTCTGTACCCTTCTCATGTACATTTGATTGGTTGCATTCTATTTGCTATTACGGACTTTGCCTTCTCCAGAAATAAATGCAACACACACACACAGACACACACACACACACACACACACACAAATACTTGCATGCATACACATGTACTGGCACAGAGCATGACCCATTAAACAGCTGCTGGATGAGTACATACATACAGGTATTTCTCACTGATCTTTCCCTAGAAAACATCAATATTGTCATTTTATTTTATTTTATTTGGCTTTTTTTTTTGCTCTTCAGGGCTGCACCCGTGGCATATGGAGGTTCCCAGGCTAGGGGTCAAATAGGAGCTACAGCCACTGGCCTATGCCACAGCCACAGTAACACAGCAACACAGGATCTGAGGCACATCTGCTACCTACACCACAGCTCTTGGCAACACCAGATCCTTAACCCACTGAGCGAGGCTAAGGATCAAACCCCACAACCTCATGGTTACTAGTTGGATGCATTTCCACTGTGCCACAACAGGAACTCCTTTTGGGCATTTTTAAAAGCGTATAAATTTGCAACAAAGGAAGTTTGAGCCAGACTGAAAGAAAATCCGTGAGTCTGGGAAAGAAAATATTGACAGAGTTACCTTCAAAAAGACTTTCTCTAGAAAACACAATAAAAACAAAAAAAGCACGTGGAGTGGTCCAGTGATTGTCTAGCTTGGAGGGGTGGGGTGGAGTAGCCTAAAACAACAGATCCCCATCTTGAATATGCATGAGGTTAAAATGGAGATTTATTTTATTTTATTTTATTTTATTTATTTATTTTTGTCTTTTTAGGACCACACCCTCAGCATATGGAGGTTCCCAGGCTAGGGGTCTAATTGGAGCTACAGCTGCCAGCCTACACCACAGCCACAGCAAAGCAGGACTGGAGCCACATCTTTGACCTACACCACAGCCACAGCAACACTGGATCCTTAACCCACTGAGCAAGGCCAGGGATCAAACCTGCATTCTCATGGATCCTAGTCAGGTTTGTTAACTGCTGAGCCACGACGGGAACTCTGAAAATGGAGATTTCTAAACACTGCCCCCAGAAATTCTAATTTAGGGTCTGAAGCAATCTCTTTCTTTCATATTAGCAATCTCATGTATTCCATGTATGTGCCACATACTGTCCTAAGTGCTTACACAAATTGATTCACTGTAATTTTTGCAACAACACTAAAAGGTGAGTGCTCCCATTATCTTCAAGGTCACGTGGATAGTAACGTAGGACCAGGGCCAAACACAGGCAGGAGATGTACCATGGCTCTGATGCACTCTTGCTGCTTTCCGGGGTCCCTGTACCAAGACAATTCCATAAGCTCCTTCAACTCTGGCTTACATCAGCTTATAAACAGAATATTTTACAAAGTCATAGGTAGTGTTGGGCAAAGATGCATTCTCTTTTTTTACATAAAAAAAAAAAAACTTGTTAGCCTCTGCTTCTCTGCAAACACTGACAACAATTGCATCTTGAGACCCTTATCCATGGGTGCAGTGCCTCCCTACTATGAGTGTATTGAGGGCAGGGAGGCTTTCAATTCATGGTAAATCCACCTACTTTGTCACCTTACCGCAGTTAGTACTGTGCCTGGCATATAGTAGGTGGTCAAAAACTTGTAGAAATAAACACATAAACAAATACATGAATGCATTCAGTTTTCATCAGAATTTTGTTAAAAAAAAAAGTGCTACTTAGATGTTACCAATATGCTGTATTAGTTTCCTATTGCTCCTGGAGCAAATTACCACAAACTCAGTGGCTTAAAACAATGCAAATTTATTACTTTAATATTCTGGGATAAATAAAGGTGTTGGCAGAGCTGTGTTCCCTCTGGAAGCCATAGGAGAGAGCTGTTTCCTTGCCTTTGCAGCTTCTAAATGGTGTTGGATTCCTGGGCTGGTGATTGTCTTCCATCATCTATCTCCAGTGCCAGCAACCTCTGTTTCCATTCTCATATCTCCTTTTCTTACTCTGATTCTCTCCCCATTGGGGTGGTTTCAGAATTTTCAATATTGCTCAGCAGTGAAGCCATTTGAAGTGTCAATGGCAAACACAAAGTAAGCAGCAACATGGCACACCTGCCCATCCCAGTCAAGGAGGTACCAGCAGAAATCTAGTCCACTCCCCACTTGGCCATCCACAGGGACTCAGTGGAGAATATGGACTTCTGCCCTCACCAAGCAGTTATGACGTGGTGAGCCCTTTTCCCTGCCAGAGCAGTTTCGCAGAAAGCCAGGTGACACAGAGAGTTGAAATAAGAAATAGAGTCTCATAACATAATACCTGAGAAGTTCAGATTTCAATTAAAATCATTCATGATCCCAAGAACCAAGAAAAGTTTAACTTGAATGAGATAAGACAATCAGTGCCAGCATGAAATAGCAAAGAGGTTAGAATTACTGAGAAAGCTTTTAAAGTAGTTGTCACAAAAAATTACAAACTTGTTGAAAATACGTTAAAAAAGAAGCTCTCAGTAAAGAATTAGATGCCCTAGGAGTTCCCGTTGCGGCGCAGAGGAAATGAATCCAACTAGGAACCATGAAGTTGCAGGTTCGAACCCTGGCCTCGCTCAGTGGGTTAAGGATCTGGCATTGCCATGAGCTGTGGTGTAGGTCGCAGACACTGCTCAGATCCTGCATTGCTGTGGCTGTGGTGTAGGCCGGTGGCTATAGCTCCAATTTGACCCCCAGCCTGGGAACCTCCATATGCTGCAGGTGTGGTCCTAAAAAGCAAAAAAAAAAAAAAGGGGGGGGGAATTAGATGCCCTAAAATATAAATAAAAAGATATTTCAGATATGAAAAATAGAATAATTGAAATAAAAAGCCCAAATGAATAGTCTCAACAGCTGAATGGATGGGACAAAAGGAAGAATCAGTGAACTGAAAAATATCAAGAGAAATTAGCAAATCTGAAAACAGAGAAAGTTGACTACAAACTGAACAAGAAGTCCTCAAGGCCTTGTGGGGCTTTAATAAAGGATCTAACATATGCCATCAAAGTCCCAGAAAGAGAGACAAAGGAAGATGGAGTTGAAAAGGCACTTGAAGAAATAAGAGCTGAAATATGAGCTTGAAGAAATAAGAGCTGAAAACTTCCAAAAGACAGGAACCTATAGATTCAAGAAGCTGAATGAATCCTAAATACAATAAATCCAAAGGAATCACACCAAGAAAAATCACAGTCAAACTTCTGAATACTAAAAACAAGGGAAAAATCCTGATAAAAACCAGAGAGAAATTCCTTCTTATTCTAGAGGAGAAAAAAAAAAATTGAATTACAGAGGATTTCTCATCAGACAGGGAGACCAGAAGGAAGTGGGGCAACACTGTCTTTCAACCTGAAAGAAAAGGATTGATAACACAAAATATTAACTTGTGAAAATATTGTTCAGTAATAGAGGAGAAATCAAGATATTCTTTGATGAAAGAAAACTGAGAGAACTTGTCAGCACACTTGCCTAATAAAGGAAGATTTCTAAAGTTTTCTGTAAACCAGCTATAATGCAAATATAAAAAAATAAAATAAAAAATAAAGAGATATTGCTTTATATAAAAATATTAAAAATAAAGAGATATTGGTTTATATAAAAAAATAAAGCTTTCTAAAGGAAGTTCTCTAAAGGGAAAGAAAGAAAACTGTTCAAGAAAGAAACCTGGAGTATCAGGAAGAAAGAAAAAAGGTAGTAAGCAAAACGATGAATAAATACAATAGTTTCCTTCTCCTTGAGTTTTCAAGACTATATTGATTATGGAAGAGACAGTTATGAAACTGATGTTTTTTTTTTTTTGTCTTTTTGCCTTTATGTAGAACCGCACCCGCGGCATATGGAGGTTCCCAGGCTAGGGGTCTAACAGGAGCTGTAGCTGCCGGCCTTTGCCACAGCCACAGCAACGCAGGATCCGAGCCGCGTCTGCGACCTACACCACAGCTCATGGCAACGCCGGATCCTTAACCCACTGAGCAAGGCCAGGTATCGAACCCACAACCTCATGGTTCTTAGTCGGATTCGTTAACCACTGAGCCACGAAGGGAACTCCAAAAACTGATGTGGTTTTAAATGTATGTAAAGGAAATATTTAACATACTTGTGAGTGGGGAGGATAAAGGGAATAAGATTTCACTTGAATTGGTAAAATAACATCAGTAAGCTATAATAATTTTTGTATATAAAAGGTAATATCCGGAACAATCACTAAAATAGCTATTCAAGGAGATACTCTCCAACACTGTAGGTAAATAAAAATGAAATTCATAAACATGCTCAAGTAATCACAGAATATGTTTTCTGACCACAGGGGAATCGGGCAGGAAATTAGTTACAGAATGAAAATAGAAAATTCCTGAACAGTTTGAAAGTAAACAGTACAATTGTAAATAATCCATGGATCAAAGAAGAAGTCTCGAGGGAAATAAAAATCAATCGAACTGAAAGAAAATGAAAATGAAACGTGTCAAATATTGTGGGAAACAGCTAAAGCCATGCTGAAGGAAATGCATAGCACTAGGAGGCTTGCCTTAGAAAAAAAAGAAAAAGATTTAAATCCGTAGTCTAAGATTCTACCTCAAGAATTTAGAAAAAGAAAAGCAAAATAAACCTAAAGAGAGGAGTTCCCGTCATGGCGCAGTGGTTAACGAATCCGACTAAGAACCATGAGATTGTGGGTTCGATCCCTGGCCTCGCTCAGTGGGTTACGGATCTGGCGTTGCCGTGAGCTGTGGTGTAGGGCTCGGATCCTGCGTTGCTGTGGCTGCAGCGTAGGCCAGTGGCTACAGCTTCAGTTGGACCCCTAGCCTGGGAACCTCCACATGCTGCTGGTGCGGCCCTAAAATGACAAAAGGCAAAAATAAATAATAAATAAATAAATAAATAAATAAACCTAAAGAGAGAAGGAAAAAATGGAATAATAATGAGCAGTAATTGAGTACAAGGAGACAAAATGGAGAAAAATCAAGGAAATAAAGGATTTCATTTAATAACATTCTCTCTCTCTCTCTCTTTTTTTTTTTTTTTGCTTTATAGGGGTGGAATCAGAGCTATAGCTGCCAGCCTACACCACAGCATCATCAACGTGGGATCCGAGCCGTGTCTGTGACCTACACCACAGCTCACAGCCATGGGATCCTTGACCCACTGAGAGGGGTCAGGGATTGAACCCATGTCCTCATGGATACTAGTCGGGATTGGTTCCGCTGAACCACAGTGGAAACTTCCTAACAGCATTCTTGAAATGACAACTTTGTAGAAATGGAGGACAGATTAATGGTTGCCAGAGGGGGTGTAGGTGGGGAGACAGTGGGTGTGGTTATACAACAGCAACGTGAGAAGATTTTGACGTGATGGAGATGTTCTTTATCTTGACTCTGGCAATGTCAGCATTCTGGCTGTGTTATTACGCTTTCTGTATTGCAAGATCTGAACCATTGGAAGAAACTGGGTCAAGGATATATGGGATGGTCTTTATTTTATTTTTTACAGCTGTATGTGATTCTCTAATTATCTCCAAAGCTGAAGTTTTAGAAAGGGCGTAGGGGGCTTTCCATCATTACATCGAGCTCAAGCCAAAACTTTTAGCCAAAAAGTAAGCATGGGTCAAAATCAGAGTTCAGCTTCTTGGATGCCTGACCTTGGATCAGCCAGGAAACTGCAGTGATCCTTAATTCATTTGCCTGGAAAATGGAGAGAGTGAATCAAGCCTGACTCAGAGGAGGATCCAAGGGTGTGATGAAGCCATTGCGGGCTTTACAGAGCCTAGGTCCTGGGGCCTGGGCGAAAGAGAGGCCATGGCTGAAATGGACTTTAGGGTTGATCTGAACCCTAAAAGAGTCATGAAAGCGGACTTTAGCTTAAGAAGAGGAAGACTAGGGGCTGAGGTTCCCAGGAGAGAACCCTCTTCCTAAGAAGTAATCTGGCTTCAGATTTATGGGGGAAAAATTGCACTGGCTGGAGGGCAGCGGTACTCTGAGAGAGCATGTCAAGATCAAGGCACTAGGCTTAGTGAAATAAGTCAGACAGAGAAAGACAAATAAGTGGGTTATCACTTATAAGTGGGGAATCTGAAAAATAAAGTAAATGAATGTAAAAAATAGAAACCGACTCACAGGTGGAGATAAAACTGCTTGGACCAGTGGGGAGAGGGGTGGGGGAAGGGACAAGAGAGGGTTAGGGGATTAAGAGGCATAAACTCCTATGTATAAAATAATAAGTTACAAGGTCATATCATACAGCACCGGGCGTAGAGCCAGTATTTTTAATAACTTTAAATGGGGTGCGATCTATAAAAATATTGACTATGTTGTACACTTAAAATGAACATAAAACTGTAAAAGAGCTATACGTCAATAAAAAAAGAAAAGGAGTTTCTGTCGTGGCTTAGTGGTTAACAGAGCTGACCAGCAACGATGAGGACATGGGTTCGATCCCTGGCCTCGCTCAGTGGGTTAAGCATCCATCATTGCCATGAGCTGTGGTATAGGTTGCAGACGTGGCTCGGATCCCTCGCTGCTGTGACTGTGGTTCAGGCTGGCGGCTACAGCTCCAGTTTGACTGCTAGCCTGGGAACCTCCATCTGCCACAGGTGCAGCCCTAAAAAGACAAAAGACAGAAAAAGAGAAGAAAAGAAAAAAAGTCAAGGCGCTACAAAAAAAGCTTTGAATGTGGAGTTTCCATTGTAGCTCAGCAATAAGGAACCTGACTAATATCCATGAGGATGTGGGCTCCAAACCTGGCCTTGCCCAGTGGGTTAAGGATCTGGCTTTGCCGTGCCTGCGGCTTACGCCAGCACCTGCTGCTCTGATTGGACCCCTAGCCTGGAAACTTCCATATGCCACATTGCAGCCCTAGAAAAAGCTTTGAATGAGAATACCCACCTAATGGTCCACTCTCATTTCCCATAGAGAAGAAAGTGGAAGCTGTCTCTCCTGATTGACCCCTTAAGTGAATTTCTTTGCTTCTGTGCCTACAAAGGAGGATGGAGAGGAAATGAACTTGTTTTCTCTGGGAGAAGCCAAACCTGCCTAGCTCTTCCCTTTGCAGCGCTTGCTGGCTCAGTACAACCATACTGGTGTTTCTGAGCTTGGACTGGGTCCTGATTAGCTGCCGGGAGTTGCATACATCTTTAATCTTTCTGATCCTCAGGTTTTTTGTTGCTTTGAAAAGGTGCACCTGCGTACCCATTTACGTAACAGGGAAATGCGTGGACTTGCAGGTCAGAGGAGCTTGTCTTAATGTCCTGGCTTTGGGACTTTGGGCATAGTGGAGGTTTTGAGGTCTCTGAAGGCAGGGACAGTGTTATTTCCTTTCGCATCTAGAATGAGACCTACCAACCAGTCGGTGCTGGGTAAACATTTGTCAACAAACTAGCAGTGTAAGTGAGCAGGGCCCTGTGGGGCTCCTAGCCACAAAAACCTTTAGTCCCCCCATTTCCAGTTTTTAGGGAATAAACTTTCGCCTCCTTGACCTTCCCTGTATTCCAAAGGGCGGGTTCAAACAGTTGCTCATCAGGGAAGAGAGTGAATGCAGAGACCAGGAAGGAGCCGGCAAGAAACAATAGTGCAAAAAAAAAAAAAAAGAGAGAGAGAGAAAGAAAGAAAGAAACAATAGTGCAGCGTTGGGGCAGAGTCCTGGTTCCCCCTCCAGCGATACATATAAGAATATCTTTGAGCTCTTCTGCAGAACACAAACTGCCAACAAAAGACAGATGTTAACTACTGGATGAAGCATTCTTCATTCCAGAAAGTAGAAGGACCACCAGGAGGAGTCTTGGGGCCGCTCAACACCAGCTTTGAAGAATGCAAGCTTGCACCTGCCCTGATCCTTATCTGTGGCCCTTTTTTTTCTACTTCCAACCTCGATGGCCAAAGACTCCTCCAAAGAAAGAGAAATGCATATTTGCCCCACTCCTGATTCCTATTTGAAAGGCTGTTTGTCCTCTTTTTTACTAAAAACTCCCCAGCGTTCTTCCCAAGAGAGGGCACGGTCTTGAGACCGTTAGTCTGCTGTGGTCCCCCTTTTTTCTTTTTTCTTTTTTGTCTTTTTGCCTTTTATCTAGAGCCGCACCTGCGGCATATGGAGGTTCCCAGGCTAGGGGTCTAACAAGAGCTGTAGCCGCCGGCCTTTGCCACAGCCACAGCCACGTGGGATCCGAGCCGCATCTGCAACCTACACCACAGCTCACGGCAACGCTGGATCCTTAACCCACTGAGCAAGGCCAGGGATCGAACCCGCAACCTCATGGTTCTTAGTCGGGTTCGTTAACCACTGAGCCACGAAGGGAACTCCTGCTGTGGTCCCCTTTGCCTGGCAAAGCAATAAAAGCTTTTTCTCTTTCACCCAAGACTCTGTCTCTGCATTTCTATTCGGCACCAGTGGACAGGTGGACGGGGGCCCAGTTTGGGCAACGGTAGCTCAATTTCACTTTTAGTCCATCCGTAAACCTATTCTTCACCACCTCATATTCCGGGTATGACCTTCTCAGCAGGAGAAAGCTGGGAGACAGTGATGTGAGTTGTAATTCAGGTCCCCATATCCCCAGCTGGCTATGCCGGGGTTGGTGGAAGGGAAGACACCCTCCAGGAAGAGGCCTCGCTTTCTAGAGTTCATTGTCAGATAGGACATAGTGTTGTCATCTTCTTATTCAACTCTCGGGGCTGTTTGTGATACCGCTCATCTTCAGACTAAACCGAGGCTGGAGGGAAAAAACACAGGGCATGCGGAATCTGGGAGAACTGAGCTCTTCTTTATCAGCTCGGGGCCCTAGGTAGACTTCTGCTGACCACCCAGTAGGTACAGGGCACTGTTTTAGGCACAAGGACTAGAGTAAGGAGCCAACAGGGCAAAGCCTCTGACTTCCTGGATCTGATGTTCCAGTGCTGGGACTGACAGTCACAGTCAAGGGACAAACATCTAAAATAATCCCTGATAATAATAAGTGGGAAATGCGTGGTTCATTGAATGAGTACAAGTGGCAGATACGTATTGGGCAGCTATTAGGTGGCAGGTGCTGTTCTAGGCACTAGAGATACAAAGAGTGAAAGACAAGAGACTGTTGTTAGAATCAACATTGGGAAAAGGCTGACAATGCAAAATGCGTACAGATGTTGGCAAGTGATGAGAATTACGACAACAAATTAAGCAGGAGAAGTGAAAATACATGCATCCGCATGTGCTTGTAGGCAGACGCATTTTATTTCAGACCGTGTGGCCACGGAAAGTCTCTTTGCTGAGACCACAGGCATTTGAGCAGTGACATAACGACTTCTACGATCAGTTTCCACTGCCGATGTGGAACATAGAATTTATTTAGCTTTTAGGTTGTAGTGAGAATTAAACCAGGTGGTCAACTTGAATGTGCCGGACCAGGCGCCTGGAATATAGAGATCATTTTGGAAGCCACGGCTAGTATGATTATTATTGTTGTTGACATTATCGTTATGACTACAGGCGGTCCATGGTTGTCATGTTGGTCTGTGAAAACTGACTCAGAATCCGTGTTCCTTTCACTAGCGTCTCCAGGGAACATGTCTACACAAAGAGAAGAGCTCAGGAGAAAGAGAATGGGGGCTTTTTTTTTTTTTTTTCTTTCCCCACCGTCACAGTAGCATCTGCTGGAGGCTGAAATCTTAATTAACTCAGACAGGGGAGTGTTCCTGTTTCTAGGCTTTTCAACATGTGACGTTCGCGGAGCCAGCAGTGCTGCTGGCTGTGTGCCTTAGGGTGGCTGAGTGAAGGAGCCGGCAGGTTCCTCCCAGTGCAGGGCTGGCTTTTTGTGTGTGACGCCCTCAGTCTCTGATCCTCCCCAAACCACAGGACAAGGAGGTGGCCTCCATTCTGCTGAGCCGCTCCACTCACTCTCCACAACCTGGATCCAGCCCAGCTTCTTGCAGGACTGGCTCAGCCACCTAGAGAAAAACCCCCGCTCAGATGCTGGGGCGTGAAGAAGGGTCAGCAAATATAGGTTAATAAGACTCATGTGTCATGGTGCATGCATGTGGGTTGGGAAGTTTCCAGCACAGTGAGGTCGAGAAAAAGATCTCACTGCTAGTGCGGCAGGGTGACTTCCTAATAATCAGGAAGTGGTGACCTTGGGCGCAAGTCTCTTTTTATAACCTGGGAGAGGCAAGGTCTCAGGTTACACCTGCTGATGGGCTGGGGAAAGAGGGGTTTTCTGATACAATTGCTCATTGGTTGGGGGCATATAAGGGCCCTATTAGGGGTGGGGTGAGAAGTGGGCCACATGCCTCTTCTCCTAGGGGGCAGGGAGGCACAGGCCAGGTAGCTCAAGGTCAAGGGAGTGGGATTACAATGAGATGGATGGAGCAATGATGTGGGTCCTAATTCCTGTCTTGGCCAGAGGCTTTGAGCTCCATCTCCTGGAAGAGGCCTTGAAGTCCCACCTCATGAGGAATGAATGAATCCAGGCCCAGGAATGAGGCCTCTGGCACAACACAGCCCTCTGTGATTACCCCTCTGAAGACCTTTGTCCTTACAGCTGAGAAAACAGTGCACTTGACGGCCTGGCTCCGGCCCACCCAAGTGAATGCATGATGAGCTTGGAGTCAGAAATCAGATTCATGTTTTTCTTTTTTCTTTTTTTTTTGTCTTTTTGCCTTTATCTAGAGCCGCACCCGTGGCATATGGAGGTTCCCAGGCTAGGGGTCTAACAGGAGCTGTAGCTGCCGGCCTTCGCCACAGCCACAGCCACGCAGGATCCGAGCCGCATCTGCGACCTACACCACAGCTCACGGCAAAGCCAGATCCTTAATCCACTGAGCAAGGCCAGGGATCGAACCCTCAACCTCACGGTTCTTAGTCAGATTCGTTAACCACTGAGCCACGCTGGGAACTCCAGATTCATGTTTTTCAAACCGAGAGGGATGGAGCAGGCACAGGTGGTTGTAGAAGTCCCAATAAGGGACCAGAGATAGAGAGGGTAACCCAGGGGACGTTGGGAGACCACTGTAAGTTAATAAATTGCTCAAGAAAGCCGTTGGGAACTAGGCAGGCTTCCCTGACTAGAGAGAGCATCACTTCAGGGCGTCGGGCGGGGGGTGGGGCAGGACTGCATTCAGATTCAGGCCAAGGGCAGGAGTTTGAGGACCACCCTTCTGCTGCTTTGAATACTCACCTTACCGGATCCTGAGGAGCTACTCCTCCAAGAAACAGGAGGAGGTGGTCTTTTCCCCACCCCCATGCCCCTTGGCTAGTAAAATGGGAGCCCACCGGATCCTGGGGGGTAGGTTGAGGCCATTCCTGCTGTCAGTTTCAAAACCAGCACTCACAGGGAGTTCTCGTCATGGTGCAGTGGTTAACGAATCCGACTAGGAACCATGAGGTTGCGGGTTCGACCCCTGGTCTTGCTCAGTGGGTTAATGATCCCGTGGTGCTTTGAGCTGTGGTGTAGATCACAGACGCGGCTCAGATCTGGTGTTGCTGTGGCTGTGGTGTAAGCCGGCGGCTACAGCTCCGATTCGACCCCTAGCCTGGGAACCTCCATATGCCACGGATGTGGCCCTAGAAAGCAAAAAAAACAAAAAACATAACCCAGCACTCACAGAAATGTCAAGGACCATGATTGTATCAGTCTGCATTGAAGCAGGGAGAGAGGACTGACTTCACGTGTTTAAACAGAAGGACTCTGCAAGAGGGAGTTATCCAAAAGAGAGAGATGCTGAGACCAAAACCTAAGAAAACAAAGTGACCCAGAAACTAGAGACAGCAGAAAGTTGCTGCGAGCTTTAGACCAGAAAGGGGAAAAGCTAGAACCACGATGGATCCGTCTGGAAGGGGAAAAGCTAGAACCACGATGGATCCGTCTGGAAGGGCTGAAGCCACGGAGGGCACACGGCACCTGCCCCAGAAGCACAGGGTAGAAGTGGAGCCAAAGCTTGGCTATCTCTTTGCTTTTGACCAAACCCAATAGGAAGCCAGCTTCCTTAGAAGTGTAGGGGGAGGAAAAAAAAATTTCCTCTAACCTAGATTCTTGGCTGAGACACCCCCTATAACATGAGACAGATTAACAGGAGAAAAACAAATGAATGCTATGTTATCATTTAATAACATACAGACATGTGAGATATCCAGGAAAACAGTCATTCTCCGCAGAGACCAAAGCCATCCCTTTAAATACCATCTTCAACTAGAGACAAAAAAGTGACAGGCGGAACACGGAGGGGCTGTCACAGGAAGTTGACGAAATGGAGCGGGACCCTCAGTGCCCTCTGCCTGCCTTTTGTTTGTAGAAAAAGTTCAGTCCAGGAGTAAGTTTGGCAGTTCCTGCTGTGGCTCCGCGGAAACGAATCTGACCAGCATCCACGAGGATTCAGGGTCCATCCCTGGCCTCGCTCAGTGGGTTCAGGATCTGGTGTTGCCGTGAGCTGTGGTGTAAGGTCGAAGGGGAGGCTCAAAATCTTGTGTCGCTGTGGCTATGGTGTAGCCTGGCAGCTGTAGCTGCGACTTGACTCCTAGCCCGGGAACCTCCATATGCTGCAGGTGCGGCCCTAAAAAGACAGATAAATAAATCAATGAAAATAAAAGATGACTCTTAGGGTTGACTGTGCTGTTTCTGCATGTAGCCCCCTCCCCCTGCCTACAAATGCTCTTGCCCGTTGATTTTCAATGGGGGGAGTCAGCCTTCCGACCCAAGGGTGCCTTCCCTCCCCTCTGTGTTGCTTGCTGGCATGTGAAATGGAGCAAGCTCTGTCCACCAACCTTGCCCCTTCATTGGCTTTGGAGCAGTGAGCAGCCAGATGCTGCTTTGGGACATTACTAGGAAAAACACAGTAAACAGGGGTGAGATTGTTATGCAGATTTAACTTGCCACCTTCTTTTATGGCAAAATTTCTAGAGATTTGGTCACACCCCCCCCCACCCCGGGAGAGCAGACAAAGGGACACCCTTAGAAATGGAGATTTCCCTCCACTATTGGTTTAAAGCTTAATTAAAAAAAAAAAAAAAAAAAACATGTTGGAGTTCCTGTCGTGGCTCAGTGCTTAACGAATCCGACTAGGAACCATGAGGTTGCGGGTTCAATCCCTGGCCTTGCTCAGTGGGTTAAGGATCCGGCGTTGCCGTGAGCTGCGGTGTAGGTCACAGACGCGGCTCGGATCCCGTGTTGCTGTGGCTGTGGCGGAGGCCGGCGGCTACAGCTCCTGTTAGACCCCTAGCCTGGGAACCTCCATATGCCGCGGGTGCGGCCCTAGATAACCCAAAAAGACAAAAAAAAACCCAAAAACCATGTTAATTCAATTTTAGCCAGCTTCACAGTGTAAGATTTCCTGTCTCTCTCTCTCTCCATTCTAGTTTGTCCTTTTAGTAAAGCCAGATGTTAATTTTGCCTCAGCTTACTTTCGATATTAAAACTCTTTTAATTAAATTTATTTCAGTCTTCGCTTGACCATGTAGAAAACTCTTTTCTCAAGAGTCCTTTTCCACACACCTCTATAATTTCCTTTCTTACATTCAGATTTTGTCCTTATGTGTTCTCTCCCTTTTTAACCTCTTTTTAGGACAAAATCAACTTATTTTCCCTTTAACAAAAGGCATTTTATGTCTTAGTGTTTCTTTTACTTAAAATACATATTTTATTTTCCTTGCATATTAAGATATTTCCTTTATTAATTTTAGTAGTTTTAATTGCATGTAGATTAGAATTCTTTTTTTTTTTTCTGTCTTTTTTAGGGCCGCACCCACAGCATATGGAAATTCCCAGCTTAGGGGTCGAATCAGAGCTGCAGCCTCTGGCCTATGCCACGGCCACAGCAATGCTGGATCCTTAACCCACAGAGCGAGACCAGGGATTAAACCTGCCTCCTCATAGATACTAACTAGTCAGATTCGTTTACACTGAGCCATGATGGGAACTCCATCAATTAGTATTCTTAACCTCTACAAACCTGAATTTTTAGTGAAAATGAAGAAGAAAGCAATTTTAAACTGTCTCAGCATTTCGTGGATTGACAGACTCATAAGTATATTTTAAATAATTTCTAGATAATATGTTTCTTATAGTACAATTTTGCAATAAAAAATTTTTAAAAAAGACATGTTTACTAACACACTCAATTTTATCTTTTGGTTCCTCTGTAATAGGAAGTCAAAGGCAGATAAATCTCTGTTCAGTAATTAATGTTCAATATTTTTTATTTGGAAATAACCTAGATATCAGTATATTTTCATCATTAATTTAACTTAGCAAAATCCTGAAGTGTCAAGTTATCGGAAGATTTCAAAAGCTATTTTTAAGTACACATATCATACAGCATAATTATTGTACCTAAAACCTCTTATCTTACATCTATATAATTGATTTTTTAAAACAATTATGACATGAAAATTTTATTATACCAAGTGTCTTTTTTTGCTGATAGATTTTTGTAAGAGAGATAACATGAGTTTATTTGACAAGAAAACATAGCTAGAATAAAAGTTTATATTGAATGTTAATAACTCTAAGACATGCCTATATTAATTAAACCAAGAAATTTAAATTAGCTTTAATAATTAGTATTTTCCCAGCTCACCTAAACCTGAAAAGCATTTGGGTTAGATTTCATTAAGTTTCTGAGAACTTCAGAAATACTCAATTTATAAGTGCTTAATTCTAAACCAATTAAATGCTGCTCTTTATAAATTAGTTTTGGTAATACCATCCAAATGTAGAAAAATACCACACGGCTAAAACATACATATAAAGGAGTTCCTGTTGTGGAACAGTGCAAACGAACCTGACTGGTATTCACGAGGACGCAGGTTCAATCCTTGGCCTTGCTCAGTAGGTTAAGGACCCTGCCTTGTGGTGAGCTGTGATGTGGTTTGTGGATGCGGCTCGGATTCCACGTTTGCTGTGACTGTGGTATCTCTAGCCTGGGAACTTCCACATGCTGTGGTTTCAGCCCTAAAAAGCAAAATAGTAGTAACAATAATAATAATAATAATAGTAATTATAGAAAATAAATAAATAAAACATACATATGCAGACACACACAAACATCAGCACAGATCGTACAGCACTCATCATACAGGTGAGTATAACAGTACAAAACTCACTAGCATTTGGAGTTCCCGTCGTGGCTCAGTGGTTAACGAATCTGACTAGGTACGATGAGGTTGCGGCTTCGATCCCTGGCCTTGCTCAGTGGGTTAAGGATCCGGCGTTGCCGTGAGCTGCAGTGTAGGTCGCAGACACGGCTCGGATCCCGCATTGCTGTGGCTGTGGCGAAGGCCGGCAGCTACAGCTCCGGTTAGACCCCTAGTCTGGGAACCTCCATATGCTGCAGGTGTGGCCTAGATAAGGCAAAAAGACAAAAGCAAACAAACAAACAACAACAAAAAAAACACATGAAGTTGGGTCCACATTCCTTCTCTGAATCTGCCTCTTTTCCTCCCTGATAGCCTTTTCCGTGGAAAGAGTGGGAATTGGGCAGTCCTTTTTTCTTTTTCTTTTTTTTTTGGTCTTTTGTCTTTTTAGGGCCGCACCCACGGCATATGGAGGATCCTAGGTTAGGGGTCCAATCGGAGCGGTAGCTGCCAACTTACACCACAGCCACAGCAACGCGGGATGAAAAACAAAAAAATGAAGGTCATGGTGGGGTCAGCAAACTGGGATGTCAGGATGTCACAGGAAGGGTCAGGTGTGTCACTGTTAAAGATAATCATAATCAACAAACCAGCTCCGTGTGGAAGCCAAGTAGTATGGAAATGAACTTTAATTACTGAGTTGATGAACGTGTTTGTTCTTACCCTAGGCTGGCCTTACCGTCTTCCTTGGGAATATCTTGCGTATCTTCTTCAATCTGTTTGAAACGCTCCACCTTTTCTCTCTAAACCAAGAGACAGGGGGAGAAATGACATTTTCTTTGCCAAGATCAATCTGAAGTTCTCAGCAGGAGCTCGCATTAAACACCTTCTTAGAGGCTCCCTCTTTCTGCTGCTCAGAAAGACTATTGTCAAAGGCAGAGGGGCCAGGAACTTCACTGAGCCCCTTCCTACGGTGTGTGAATTGGACCCCTTTATCTGACTAAAGAGGTGTATTGTCAAATATCCCTGTATTCAGCCCCCAGTACTTTGAACCCTAGGTGGCTCCCTTGACCCCGGCCAACAAAACCATGCAAATCTGGTCTCCAAGCTCCTGGAGATAAAGCCAATGTCACGCATTTATTTCCCCCTATGGGCCAATTAGCTTTTCTCTATTCAGCAAACCAAAGAAACCCCCAGGACTGGGTATCTACTCGGAGAAAAACTTTCTGCTAATCCTAGAGAACCAGGAGATGAATGGCAGCGTGTTTTCCTTGGAAAATGTAGGCATATCTTCGAAGGGCAGGGAAAGGAATCAACCATCTAGGAAAAAGTGTTAAGGGCTCAGACAGAAGGAAGCTAGACAGGGGAGTTGGGATTGAAGACAAGAGGGAGATTAGAAAGAATTAACCTTGGTGTCAGGTCAAGAAGCTATGAACAAGGGGTTGCCAGCTAGCTGGAATAGAAACCTTGTAGGGAAACGTCCTATGTCCTGTGCTCTGAGTGTCGGAAAGGACTTGACCGTCCAGAGGTGCTCTTTCCCTGGGTTGGGACTGGTTATGTTGACATTGTTCAAGGGTCCCTGGAGCCTTTGGGAAGCTGAAAAGAGAGGCAAAGTCTCCTGAAGGTCCCTCTATCGATCTGCTGGGGAATTGATACAGTACAAGTACCCGCCCTTCGGGAATTGATATAGTACCGGTACACGAGGGAGAAAGAAGGAATGATATTTTAATTTCCAGAACTGAGTCAACACTCTGACTCAGTTACCTACTCCCAACAGAGCTGGCTACCAAAGAGAACAGAGTGGAAAGAGTGGCCAAACTGAAAGCAAATAACTTTTGGCGAGAGGCAGGCTAGAATAGGCTGGCTCTACCCAAGAAACCTTCAAGAAAATGAATCTATCCATCACCTCCAAAGTGTTTCTTCTTCTTCTTTTTTTTTGTCTTTTTGCCTTCTCTAGAGCTACACTCGCAGCATATGGGGGTTCCCAGGCTAGGGGTCTAATCGGAGCTGTAGCCACCGGCCTACACCACAGCCACAGCAACACGGGATCTAAGCTGCGTCTGCAACCTACACCACAGCTCACAGCCACGCCGGATCCTTAACCCACTGAGCGAGACCAGGGATCGAACCCACAACCTCATGGTTCCTAGTCGGATTTGTTAACCACTGAGCCACGACAGGAACTCCTCTTCTGTCTTTTATTCATTTGTTTATGTATTTATTTGGCCATGCCTGTGGTATATGAAAGTTCCTGGGCCAGGGGTCGAACCTGTACCACAGCAGAGACCCAAGCTTCTGCACTGACAATGCCAGATCCTTAACCCACTGTGCCCACCGGGAGAGAAGACCCCTCTCCTGCCCTTTCAGTAATTCCTCTTTTCTACTTCTCCTCCGCTATGCAAGCAAATGATTTTATTTCTGTTACTCTAGGTAAGTCTGCGTCTCGTAGACTTTTATAGGCAGGACCATACAATTGCTATGATTCTTTTTTTTTTTTTTTTTGGTCTGGGTTGCTCTTCCACTTGATCTGGTGTTTCTTTAAGAATTCCTATGTCAGAGCTCCCATTGTGACTCAGTGGAGATGAGTCTGATTACTATCCATGGGGACGTGGGTTCAATCCCTGGCCTCGTTTAGTGAGTTGGGGATCCAGAGTTGCCATGAGCCTTGGGGTAGGTCACAGGCACCACTCGGAGCTGGCATTGCTGTGGCTGCGGTGTAGGCCAGCAGCTGTAGCTACAATATGACCCCCAGCCTGGGAACCTCCATGTGCCTCGGGTGCGACCCTAAAAAAAGGCCAAAAAAAATCCTATGTCTCCCAAATTTAATCCATGCCATTTGGGTTGAATACGTGATACTTCCAGGATGCAGAGATAAGAACATGATCCAGGATGGCCAATGAGAATGGCATATTCCCAGGGCTCTGCTGATTGGCTAAAAATGGACAAGGTCCTAGCCTCCAGGACCCAAGCCAACAAAGCCTCAGACTCTTGTGTTTTCCTCAAACCACGGGTCGAGCGGTATCTGTTTTCAGTGGGATGCCTCAGCCAGGAAGTTGTTAGCTTGCGGTTGCTGATGTTCACTCTTTTAACCCCGGGAGAGAGCCTATCTGAAAACGAGAACAGGAAACAAAAGCAAAATATACGGGGCTACAGATTCCTAATGACATCATTTGAACATCTAGATCTAATCATGCCTGAATCCAGATAGTCTGGATTTTGCATTTACATATGCCAATACTGTTTGTGTTCTGTTTAAGGAAATATTAATTGTATCTTGCCTCTTGCAACAGAAAGGGCTTGGCTAGGAGTTCCCTTCGTGGCTCAGCGGTTAACGAATCCGACTAAGAACCATGAGGTTGCGGGTTTGATCCCTGGCCTTGCTCAGTGGGTTAAGGATCCGGCGTTGCCGTGAGCTGTGGTGTAGGTTGCAGACGCGGCTCGGAACCCGCGTGGCTGTGGCTGTGGCTGGCAGCTGCAGCTCCGATTAGACCCCTAGCCTGGGAACCTCCCTATGTCGCGGGTGCGGCTCTACATAAAAGGCAAAAAGACAAAAAAAAACAAAAGGAAAGGGCTTGGCTAATACACATAATAATCTGCTCCCCTCCCTTTTTCGTACTTAACCTCTTCCCTCTTCCCGACACGCTGTTCAGCACATCATTGGTATCAAATCTTTGCCTGCTTTGAAGCACACCAGGCAATTTTATGCCTCTGTTTCTTTGCACACACATTTTCATTTCCTTACATAAGTTTATCTTTCCACCAGAAAATCAACTCTGTGAGAGGAAAAAAATCTGTCTTTCTAGAATATTCTTACCTGATTATCTAATATATCATCCATTTAATAATACAGTCAAATGTCCCCTTTGTGCCAGGCACTGCGCTAGTGGTAGAGATCCGTCTCAGACAAGACCTGCTTTCTCTGTCTTCATGAGAAGTCTATGCAGTCAAGGAAAATACTCACATATTCCTGATGATTTTTTCCATTACAGATTTGGTTTCACCTCGGAAAGCAATTTGGGAACACGTGGGTGAACTTCAAAATCCAATGATTCAATGAAATGAAGTAAGATGCTTCAGAAATAAGCCCCCGTTCCTTCAGACTTATTGTAGCAAGGGAGACTGATTTCAGACTCATGCAAATGTGCAAAGAAGCTGGGATATACGGCTTGAACCTCAACTCCTACCCCATACCGTGAATTCAAGAATCTTTGGTCTGGTTGAATGATATTTTGTCTCTGCAATCGAAATTACTATTGCAAGTCCTATCAGAATGCTGTGACATATACGCCCTTTCTTGAAGAATACTGTTTTTTTTTTTTTTTGCATTTGTTTTATTACTTTGTGGTTCGTATCTGAGAACTGGATCAACTCTGAAAAGATTCATCAAGTTCCCCTGATGACAAAAATATAACTATTCCTCGTTATAGGGAAAATCTTGATTGAATGAGCTATTGATTATCTGGCATCTAACTTGGAACGGTTGATCCAAGTGTAGACATTTTCTACAAGGCTCAATGATTCTCTCATATCCGACACCTCCCAAATCCCATACTCCTTAAAACCCCGACACAGAAGGCTGACTGTAAGCCTTCGGCTGAAAGACTAACATGATATTTAAAAAGTGAAAGACTTTGGTCTCCTTTGTCCAACAAAGTTCAGATTTCCCCTACAGCCATAAACACCTTATCTGAGAAGTATGCAGCGTGGGCTAAAATCTTCAACCATGAAATTATATGACCCTACCTTGACCTCCGGTTTTCTCCAGTGAATCTCGCTCGTAGAATACAAACAGCAGCTCTGGGCTGTTTCTCTGATCCAGCTGGTGAATGGCACGAATCCTGAGGAATGCAAGGCTTCTATCCAAAGGCATCCAGATAACAGGGACAACTTTATCGGTCCGCTCGTAACCCTGAACGTGACTGGGCAGCCCCAGGGGCTCATGGTACATGATGTATGTATCTGACCACCTTTCTGTCTGTGCCTCCCGCAGGCAAGGAGGAGACAGGCTCCATCTGGATGTGAAAGCTAAGGCCTTATTGCAGTGATGAGTAGGGGCTGACAGTACACTGTGCTGAAGCAGAATCTCCCTTCCCGCTTAGTATGACTACTGACTGTATTATGAATGGTGACCAGCCAGCCTCTGGGACGTTATGTAGCAATGCCTTGGTACCCAAAGTGTGGTCCCTGGGTCAGCACTATGTGAATTATCTAGAGTTTATTAGGGATGCTGAAGTCAAGCGCTATCATAGACCCAATGAATCAGAATCTTCTTTTTAACCAATCCCTCGGTTCTAGTGTTTGAGAAGCCACGGTGCCATGGAGCTCTGCATTCCGCTTCCAATCCTCTCACCCAATTCCATTTTTTTTTTTTTTTTGCTTTTTAGGGCCACACCCGAAGCAAATGGAGGTTCCCAGGCTAGGGGTCTAATCGGAGCTGTAGCTGCCGGCCTGCTTCACAGCCACAGCAACACGGAATCTGAGCCGCGTCTGCAACCTAAACCACAGCTCACGGCAACGCTGGATTCTTAACCCAATGAGCGAGGCCAGGGATCGAACCCGCAACCTCATGGTTCTTAGTTGGATTCGTTAACCACTGAGCCACGACGGGAATTCCTATAGTTGACCTCTGAAGAGGGCAAGCCGGGGGCTGACAAAGGCCACTTTGTAGAGGCTGATGATGAAACTGCAATTGGAAATCAGAGTCGAGAAATGGGTAAAAGCAACTCTTCGTGTTATTACTTGAGCCCTTGGATTGCGTGTTGCCTGAAGATACACTTTCATGCTATTAGCAGCCCAAAACAGTAAATTCCTCTGTTTTTGTTACTATTATGTCTCTATCTACCTATATAGACAGATTCATACACACATATACGTAAAGAGAAAACTATATGTAGAGATATATATTTATTTGGCTAGCTAGTTAGCTAGTCAGAACTAATATCTTTCCATCTATCAATCTATTTATTTATCTGTCTATATCTATCTGTCTCTCTCTCCATCTATCTAATTCTATTTTAAGGTACTGGCTCCCACAGTTGTAGGAGCTGAAAAGTCTGAAGTTCTTAGTGGGGGCTGGCAGCCTGGGCATCCAGATAAACGCTGAGGTTGCAGTCTTGAGTTTGAAGGCTAGAAACTCGGGTAGAATTTCTCGTGTTGCAGTCTGGAGGCAGAATTTCTTCTTTTTTGGGGGGAAAACTCAGTCTTTGCCCACAAGGCTTTCAACCGATTGGCTGAGGCCCACCCGCATTTTGGAGGCTGATCTGCTTTCCTTAAGAAGTCAGCTGAGGAGTTTCTGCCCTGGCTCAGCTGAAACGAATCTGACCAGCACCCGTCAGGATGCAGGTTCGATCCCTGGCCTCGCTCAGTGGGTTAAGAATCCTACCTTGCTGTGAACGGTGGTGCAGGCCAGAAGCTACAGCTCTGATTTCATCCCTAGTCAGGGAGCCTCCGTATGCCGCAGGTGAGGCCCTAAAAAGACAAAAAATAAAAACAAAAAAAAGGTCAACAGACTGTAAATGTTAATCACATCTGAAAAACACCTTTCCAGCAATATCTAGACTGATGTGTTTTTCTTTTTTTTTTTGGCTTAATGAATTTTATTACACTTATAGGTGTACAGAAATCATCACAAGTCAATCAGATAGCATAGACTGATTTTTTTTTGTCTTTTTGCCTTTTATGTAGAGCTGCACCCGCGGCATATGGAGGTTCCCAGGCTAGGGGTCTAACAGGAGCTGTAGCCGCCGGCCTTCGCCACAGCCACAGCAATGCGGGATCCGAGCCGCGTCTGCAACCTACACCACAGCTCACGGCAACGCCGGATCCTTAACCCACTGAGCAAGGCCAGGAATCGAACCCGCAACCTCATGGTTCTTAGTCGGATTCGTTAACCACTGAGCCATGAAGGGAACTCCCGGCATAGACTGATGTTTGATGCAGCAACGGATTACTGTAATCTAGCAAAGTTTGACACATGAAGTTAACCATCACCCTTGGGTTTTCTGAAACTTGCAGTTAAGATAGCTGAGGGGGGCTAATAATTCTTGCAAAAGACTCCCACTCACCTGAACATACATAACTGAAAACTGGCTCTGTGCTTTCCTGGGAAGGGTTGACTTTGTTCAACAAAATTAGCAAAGCAATTTAAAGCCATTGTGCTCCCTGAAATCTAAAGAACTCAAGTTTGGGAAAGACTTGAAAGTCTAACCAGAGATTTCTAAATTTCAATTATTTTCTTAGCACGTTCATGAATTTTCCCCACAGTGATGGGTCACAACATAAAATATCCGTGCCTGATATATTTTTCTTTTAATCAATACGGTTCTTTACAACGCAGTTTATTTGCAAAAGTAATCTTTATATTACTGCCATTAATATAAATCCCACTTACCTTAAATACATAAATACTTACATAAATAAGTACAAGAGTAAAATAATGTTTAAAAGGTTTTGCAGTCCCAACTATTTCATTTAGAATGGATAAACAATGAGGTCCTACTGTATAGCACAGGGAACTATATCCTGTCTTTTGAGACAGACCAAATTGGAAGATAATATGAGAAAAACAATGTATACATATATATGACTGGGTCACTGTGCTGTACAGCAGAAATTGACTCAACACTTGATAAAAAATAAATTAAAAAAAAAAGTCCAAGTTCCCATTGTGGCTCAGCCGTAATGAACCCCACTAGTATCCATGAGGATGCAGGTTTGATCCCTGGCCTCGCTCAGTGGTTAAGGATCCGGCTTTACTCTGGACTGTGGTGTAGGTCACAGATGTGGCTCGGGTCCTAAGTTGCTGTGGCTGTGGCATCGGCCAGCAGCTGCATCTTCAATTTGACCCCTAGTCTGGGAACTTCTGTATGCCACAGGTGCGGCCCTAAAACGTGCAAAAAAAAAAAAAAAGTTTTGCAGTTCCACGTTTCTGAACTTGTGTATAAATACTTACATAAATAAATACAATAAGAGCCAAAAAAAAAACTTTAAAAGGTCTTGCAAGGGAGTTCCCGTTGTGGCTCAGTGGTTAACGAAGCCAACTAGGAACCATGAGGTTGCGGGTTCGATCCCTGGCCTCGCTCGGTGGGTTAAGGATCTGGTATTGCCATGAGCTGTGGTGTAGGTTGCAGATGCGGCTTGGATCCCGCATTGCTGTGGCTGTGGTGTAGGCCCGCGACTACAGCTCCTGCTAGACCCGTAGCCTGGGAACCTCCATATGCCGTGGGTGCGGTCCTAGATAAGGCAAAAAAATAAAATAAATAAATAAATAAAAATAAAAAGTCTTGCAAGATACTATTACCTGCAAAAGAGTTTTCATTTAAGGATTTATTTCCCTTATTTAAAAAGAGATACAGAGCAAATCATAGGTATTAAAGACAAATGAGCTGTTCTCCTTGACAAAATTGAAATAATTGAAAAGAAATTGAAAAGGAAGAAGCTTTTTACCACTTGATTTGATGTTATTTGATAGTAGGTCTGTGTAACATCTACATTTCCCACTGTGGCATGTGTCCCGCTCTTTGGGAAATCCTAATTCCAGTCTAACGTCAATGGCTGATTTCTAGCTACTGTTCCCTGAAGGCTGTAAGGCTCCCTACTTCTCTTCACTTCAACTCATTAACCACCAAGACAGCTTCTGTCTTTGGGTAGAGATATAAATTAGAAATTGCTGGGAGTTCTCGTTGTGGCGCAGTGGAAACGAGTCCGACTGGGAACCATGAAGTGGTGGGTTCAATCCCCGGCTTCGCTCAGTGGGTTAAGGATCTGGTGTTGCCGCGAGCTGTGGGGTAGGTTGCAGATGCAGTTCAGATCTGGTGCTGCTGTGGCTGTGATGTAGGCTGGCAGCTGTAGCTCGGATTAGATCCCCTAGTCTGGGAACCTCTATATGCCGTGAGTGTAGCCCTAAAAAGCAAAGAAAGAAAGAAAGAAAGAAAGAAAGAAAGAAAGAAAGAAAGAATGAAAGAAAGAAAGAAAGAAAGAAAGAAAGAGGAAGGGAGGGAGGGAAGAAAGAAAGAAAGAAAGAAAGAAAGAAAGAAAGAAAGAAAGAAAGAAAGAAAGAAAAAGGAAGGAAGAAAGAAAGAAAAAGGAAGGAAGGAAGAAAGAAAGAACAAAGAAAGAAAGAAAGAAAAAGGAAGGAAGGCAGAAAGAAAGAAAAAGGAAGGAAGGAAGAAAGAAAGAACAAAGAAAGAAAGAAAGAAAAAGGAAGGAAGGAAGAAAGAAAGGAAGGAAGAAAGAAAAAAAAAGAAAAGAAAATGTTGGAGTTCCTGGTGGCCTAATGGCTAAGGGTTTGATGTTTTCCCTGCTGAGGCTCAGGTTTGATCCCTGGCTTGGGGACTTGTGCATGCCCATGGGAGCAGCCAGAAAAGAAAAAAAAATGAAAATGCTGCCCATGCTGAGCTGAGCAGCCCCCCTGCAGGTCCATCAGCTGATATTATAGACCTACCTCTTGTGGACACACAAACCCTGACCCTGTTTCTACACGCCAGCCTTCCAGGGAGGTGAAGAGGGTTCCTACGGGAGCTAGAATATTCCTGTAGCTGCTTCTCTAGTTCCTTTGCCTGTATCTTCTATGATCAAGCAGCCTCTTAGTCAAGCCCCAGACCTGACTTCAAGCCCCCAAATGTTACGAGGTCAGCCATAGTCTGGGGACAGTGGGATGACATTGAGGTTGAAGGACACACCCACCTGACGAGTCTCAGCTCCCAGCATGCTCTTCTTCTCTTTATGCTCCAACCACACTGCCTTTTTCTCTCCTTTTGTCTTAGTACGCCATCTCGTCTTTGATAAGGGATATTGGCACTTTCTTGCTCTCTGGAAAGACACTTCCCCGTTCTTTCGCACAACGCTTCAAATGTCATTTCCTCGGGGTGGCTTTCTTTGAATAACCAAAACAGAAATATTTTGATCCCACAGAAGCTTTCTACCCAAACAGTCTGATTTATTTGCTTCATAACATAACTCTCCGAAATTATTGTATTGGTTTATTTTGCATTATCTAAAATTTAAGCTACGAGATGGCAAGAAATTTACCTCTCTTACACCTTTTTTTTTTTTTGCTTTTTTTAGGGCCACACCAGCGCATATTGAGGTTCCCAGGCTAGGGTTCGAATCTGAGCTGTAGCTGCTGGCCTACGCCACAGCCACAGCAATGCCAGATCTGAGCCGTGTCTGTGACTCACACCACAGCTCATGGCAACGCCAGATTGTCAACCCACTGATTGAGGCCAGGGATCGAACCTGCAACCTCATGGTTCCTAGTCAGATACGTTAAAAGCTGCACCACGACAGGAACTCCTCTAATACTTTTAATAATACTTGGAATCCAGTCTCTGTTTAGTAAGTGTTCAACACATAGATGATATCAAGACATAGTGTTGTTCTTTTAAAAGGTTTATTTTCTATTTCTTTTAATATTTATTTATTTATTCATTTTGCTTTTTAGGGCCACACCTGCGGCATTTGGAGTTTCCCAGGGTAGGGGTCTAATCAGAGCCACGCTGGCCTAAGCCACAGCCACAGCAACGCCAGATCCAAGCCACGTCTGCAACCCACACCACAGCTCAGGACAACACTGGATCCTTAACCTGCTGAGCGAGGCCAGGGATTGAACCTGCAACCTCATGGTTCTTAGTCAGATTCCTTTCCACTGCTCCACGACAGGAACTCCTCCTCAAATATTTTTGAATTGAGAATAATATGTATCTTGTTGAATAAGGCAAATGGTCTTGCCAGTCGCCCCTGGATTTTCCCAAGTTTGTCTGTTTTCAAACATTTTGAGCAAAACTGAATCTTCTATATGTGACCTCACCTCATTACAGGAAGTGCATAGCCTTACTTATGCTGCGTGCTTTGCTTCTATTAGTGGAGCCTGCCATCACATCAGATTTTTTGGCAGCTTCATCACTCTTGTTGTACTTAAAAGCTTAATGCAAAAAAAAAAAAAAAAGATTGAGCTTTTAAATATGTGTCTCTACTAAGCCACATGTCCTTGGGCAACTGGCTTCTTCATACAAATTCAGGGCCTGGCATTCATCCTTGTTCAACTTCATCACATCCTCTGACAGGTATCTGTGTCATCTTTGTGTCTCCCAAACTGTGACTTTATTTGGGTTCCAGCAGTCTGTGTAAGAGGTGATTTGCAAAGTTGCTTCACTGCAAGCCAAGACTGAGTGACAACTGAACATATCATGCACCTGTTTCTCCAGTGAATTCAGTGTGGGCCTGAGCCTGGGCGAAGAAAAGGTGAAACAACTATGGAAATATTTAATTCTTTACTTATGCATTTATTTATAAAATATGAGTTTTTATTATAAAGTATAACACAATAGTATAAAAATATTGAACATATATGTAATGAGGGTGCCAGGGTGTTGCATGCATATATGTACATATTATTAAAAAGTGAAAGTATAAATACCACAAAAGTGGCAGCTGCCTTTTTATTTGCTTATTTATTTACTTTCTTGGCTGCACCTGTGATCTGTGGAAGTTCCCAGTCCAGGGATAGAATCTGAGCCATACCTTGACCTACACCTCAGCTGTGGCAATGCCAGATATTTAACCTACTGTGTCGGGCCAGGAATCGAGCGTACATACTTCATCAGCAATCCGAACTGCTGCAAAGAAAATGCCAGATTCTTAACCCACTGTACCACAGCAGGAACTTTCCAGTTTAATTTTTAGAAAATGGAAATAAGTAAAAAGCAAGCCAAAATTACCTCCATCCCACTTTAGACATAATGATAATGTACTTCATGTGTGGCAGTTTATCTTCCCTGTTGATTTTTCTAGCCTTTTGCTTTCTTGTATGCTTTTACATTTAAGGGTGTATGTATACATATATGTATGTATGTATGTATATATGTATGTATGTACATATGTTTGTTTTGTACTATGCCTCTTTTATTGAAAAATTTGAGCATTATTCACTATGCCATTAGACATTCAACTGTTGCCCAGTACCACAATTTGTCCATTCTCTGATGTTGGACATTTAGGTTCTTTCTGATCTGTCACAACATCCTTCAGGATTCCATTGCATAAGAACATGTGAGATGAAAGGCACTGCTGGGGCTATTACTTGAATCAAGATCTAGCACAATCTGGAGTTCCCTTCGTGGCTCAGTGGTTAACGAATCTGACTAAGAACCATGAGGTTGCGTGTTCGATCCCTGGCCTTGCTCAGTGGGTTAAGGATCCGGCGTTGCCATGAGCTGTGGTGTAGGTTGCAGACGCGGCTCGGATCCCACGTTGCAGTGGCTGTGGTGAAGGCCGGCAGCTACAGCTCCTGTTAGACCCCTAGCCTGGGAACCTCCATATG
>PVHT021183586.1:4826762-4857093 GCA_004024745.2 Catagonus wagneri
AAAAAAAAAAAAAAAAGATCTAGCACAATCTACCCAGTGGCCACAATCTGTGTTCCTCTGGCATGCAAACTATATTTTTTCCCAAGACTGCTAATATTCCCATTTAATTATGGCATCAGGCTCAGCCTCAAGGTTCAAGATTTTGTCATCCGACTCTGAATGTGGAAACTTGGGTTCAATTCCTTGGATTTAGTTCCTCAGATGAAGAGACCTATGAGCCAAAAAAGACAATCCATCTGCTTCCACAAGTTCAGAGTAAAACAGAATAAAACCAGCATGACAGGGAGGCTCAAGGCAGCCACTTGTCCATAGCATTTCTGAAATCCAGTGCATGTTGCCAGTTCTCCTTCCTCTGCAGGCAGAGAGAATGGATATTGACTAGGATCCATTTCTGCTTCTTGGAATCATACTCAGTAGTTTGTGGCTCTGGGTTCTGACCTCTGGATTTTTCCTTCTGAGTAATTTTTTCTTTTCCATTAGAATTTTTACAGCTGAGTTGCTGTCTAAAAAATGCTCCCTATTCATAGAAATTTGGGAACCCAAAAATCTTTTACTTTTCATTTTGATTTATCTTGGTCTCTTTAGATCAAGTTGGTGTCATGCTCATTAATACAATTCTTTTAAAAAATGTGTTGTTTTTATAAATCTTACTGAGGTTCTTTACAAGCCAAAAAACAAACAAAAACAAAAACAAAAAAAACCACCAAACCAAACCAAACAAAAAAAAACCCAAAAAACAAACAAACAAAAAACCCCTGCAGATGTCTATGTCTCTTTACTTTGGGGTGTAGGCAAGATCTTGCAGCACAACATTATTTGAAGTCCTTTTGTCTAGTGATGGGGTCTAGACCTTACCTGTTTATATTTTTCTGAGGTTTTAACAAAGAATGTTACAGCCAAACCCTTTACTTGATCTTGACCTGAGGCTATGTTTTAGTGGCAATATCCTAGATTTGATCTTTGCCTTAAGTTTTTATTTGCTTTGAGGCTCTTTGAGTCCACAGAGAAGCTGGGAAATAGCAATAATTTTATTGTCTCAACCCGCAAGTCCTAGGTTGAGAATACACCCTCTAATCTCTACTTGAATATTGAACATTTCCTTCTTTAGATCATCTTTCCTTCCCTCACATCCTTTATCATAGGCAGCTAAAAAATGCTACCTGGTAATTTCCATATTATTCAGGAAATCTCTTTAACCAGATCCATAAAGTTTTTAGCAGCACCTTTTATCCCTCACCGTGCTAGAGGCAAGGTGTCGCCAAATGCTATGCTATTACCTAGACAGGTCCCCTTTCCTCAAACCTTCAATAATAATTTTCTCATTGCACTTCCAGCCTTTATTAACAGTCCCCTCCCCGCCCTTCAGCCCATGCTGTCTTCCAATCCCAAATCTAGTGCCAGATGTTTTAGGCTTTTGTTGCACAGGACACAATTTCTAGTATTAATTTCTGTTTGGGTTATCTCTTGCTATATTAAATCCACCCCAAATTTTGTGTCTCGAAACAATAACACTTTATTAGTTTCATGACTATGTGGGTTTGCTGGTGATATTCTTGTGTCTCATGGTGTCAGTTGAGTTTCTGGGAAAGCTGGCAAGTCCAAGGTGATCTCACTCACATGGCTGACAATATGTGTCAGATGCCAACTGGGAGGTCATCTGGGAAGGCGACCTGAGGCTTTGATTTTCTCGCCTTTGGGCCTCCTTGTGGCTGATTTAGCATCTTAGAGCATCAAGACTGGGTTCCAGAAATCCATGTCCCCAGAGATGAAGACGGAAGCTGATCTTCGAAAGCCCACCCAGCTTTCTCCTATCACATTCCTCTGGCCCAAGCAGGTCATGGGGAAAAATCCAGATTTAAGGAAAGCCAACGTGGATGCTGTCTCTTTCCTCATGAAGGAGCAGTGAGATCTCACTGCAAAAGAGCCAGTGGAGTGAGACCTCGCTCTGACCGTCTCTGCAAACACAGTCTGTCTCACTTATATACAGCTCGTAGCATGTCCCAGGCTCTGTTCTAAGCACTTTTCTGTGTAAATATAAGTCCTTTAATCATCCAACCTTGTGAGACAGATTGCTGTTGTCATCTTCATCATATGGATGAGGAAATAGAAGCACAGAGAGGATTATTATTAGCTTGGAGCTTATGGAGGTAGTAAGTGGCAGAGATGGGGACAGAACTCAGGCAAATCTGGTTCTGAGCACGCGCTCTTAACCACTATAGCCTTTGTGTTCATCTACTAGACTTGTCATAATACTGTAACAGACCCGAGCAGCTTAAATGACAACATTTAGTTTCTTAAAATTCTGGAGGTTGGGAAGTCCAAGGTCAAGGTGCTGGCCAGTTTGGTTTCTGGTGAGGGCTCTCTTCCTTGCTCGCACTTGGCCATTTTCTCACGGTGTCCCCTCGTGGTATCTCCCCTTACAAGGGCACTAATCCTGTGGAAGCAGAGCTCAGTTCTCATGACCTCATTTAACCTAAATTACCCCCATAAAGATCCTATCTCTCAATACAGTCACACTGGGGACTGGGGCTTGAACATGAGAATTCTGAGGATATACAGTTTAGTCCATATATCCTTCTGCCTTCCCGAAGAACAGCATTCTATCCGTAAGTGCTCAGCCCTCCCAGAGGGTATAAGAAACTATCCTTAAGGAGAACAACACATCTCTCATGACCCTGTATTAATTTATTCATGTACTTGTTCATCAAGCATTTGTTGAAATTCGGCTAAGTGCTAAGCATTGTTGTAGACACGGGTAATATGATGAACGAGGCAGAAATTATTCTTGCTTTCAAGCAACTTATAATACGTATTAGGAAAGTAGCTGTTATGAATTTTAAGTAATTGTTATTACAGTTTTCCTGTGTACTCCAAAGAAGCAATGAAATGCACCACGATGCACACTTTAAATGATAGTGTGATTTGAGAATCTGGCCCAGGGTCCAAGAAATTTAAACATTTAACATTTAAGATAATGATTTAAAAGACTGTACAAATGTCATGCCCTTTCTCCCTCAGCAAATGCCTTTCTTAGAGTCGTCAAAAGCTGCTACATCCCCCATCCTGGGAGCAATCAGGTGTTTGTTCGGACTGAACCTCCCTGACAGCCTGGAGAAGAAGTGGTACCCACCCTCTTGGCCAAGGACAGGGTATCCCTGATTCATGGCAGCAAATGAGGCAGCTCGTCTTCATCCACTTCTTCTCATGACTTTAAGTCTCCATTTCTTCCTGATTGTCCTTAATACAAATCGCTTGTGCCTACGCTGATGGAATTCAGTCTGAGAACCCCACAGAAGTCTCTCTTGGGGAAGTGACATTTGAGAAAAAGATTAAAAAAAAAAACACTTATGAATTTGCTGGGTATCCATGCAAAGAACCGTGTCAATCATCGCTGTTTGGTGTCCGTTTTAGTGAATGTGAGTGAGGCAGAAGTGCTTATAATGCAGGTTGTGTTGTCAGGGGTTTGACTTGAAGCTTCTCCCTGACCACAGTAAAAGTGTGACATTAAGTAAGTTCTTCAACCTCTCTGACCTTGGTTTCATCTTCTGTAAAACGGGAGACGGATGATACCATGGAGAACCATTGTGAAAGTCAAGTAAGATGACATCGAACAAAGTGTTTTACATGAAGACAGACGTGGTGTCTTGTTTGAATTAAGAGGAAGGGGAGTGGGGGGAAAGAGAAGTCTCTGTTTATCAGTGGTGATAGTCTTTGTACAGAAAGGTTTAACTCAGCAGACATGATTTACCCAAGCCCTGAACATTTGCAAGGATCTTCGGATCCTTCATGAGCTCCTGGGATGGGAACTGGCAATATCCTTGAAATATTCCACCTGATAAGACTTTGTATATCCGCGTTTGAGCCATGCCAGCTTGTTTATGCTAACAGTGTGGTGTAAGGTACATGACCATTTTTTTTGCCTAGAGCTTTGCGGTATGCTGTATCAATTTGACATTGATATGGGGAGAGGTGCTCTATCCTGTGACTGACCCCTGATAAATACCCTGGACGCCAAGGCTTGGGTGAGTTTCCCTGCATAGCAATTCTTCATGCTTGCTATCATGTGTCGTTGCTGGAAACAATCTCCCTCCATATGGGGAGCACAAACATTAGGACACCACCTCATGTGTCTATTTCTTTGGCTGATTTTAACATGTATCTTGTTGCTGTCATAAACCATAGCCGTGAGTTTCTCTAGAGAATCCTGAAAACTGAGAGTGGTCTTAGGGACCTCCAACACAGGCCTGGTGCTGGGGCTTTATTTGTGGCATCTCATTTAATTTTTTTTCTTTTTTCTTTCCATTTTTTTAAAATTTTTTTAGGACTGCACCTGTGGCATATGAAAGTTCCCAGGGTAGGGGCTGAATTGGAGCTGCAGCTGCCAGCCTACACCACAGCCACAGCAACACCAGGTCCAAGCCGCATCTGTGACCTATGCCACAGCTCAAGGCAATGCTGGATCCTTAACCCACTGAACGAGGCCAGGGATTGAATCCAAGTCCTCATGGATACTAGTTGGGTTCTTAACCCACTGAGCTGCAATGGGAACTCCACATCTCATTTAAGTTGATCTTCAATACTGCCAAGATATAAAACTGAAATACTCAGAGATTATCTTCCAAGATGAAACAGGAGGGCAAGTTCACACCCCTAGCAAGTGCTGAGCCAAAACTTGAACCCGGAACTCCCTGGCTTCAGAGAAATGAGTGATTGGGGGGCTGGTAATTTCCACAGGAACTAAATCCACTTACAGGACAAGTGTTCCGTGCCCAAGAACTACTCACACCAATTCCTCCTGCCTGGTTGCTTTTTTTTTTCTTTTAGAAGGAGACACTAACTGTGACAAAGGGGCAGAGAGAAGTGAATAGTATATCAGAAATAAGACAGATTTTTCCCCCACCATCACCACCCACTGAATCATTAATAAATTCCTTCAAGGAACTGAAGAAGGGGCCCCTCGGAAGCAGGCCAGTGTATTTAGAATCAAGAAATCAAAAACCACAGTGTCTCACGGAAATTTCTTGCTGATTTTTTTTCTGTATTTTTTTCTTAAAATATTTATTTGGAGGTACAAAGCATATCTGATATTGAAAGGTCTCCAAGATATACTACTAGGGGAAAAAAGCAAGAAAGATGTATGGTACATGCTATTTGTGTAAAACAAAGCAAATATACACATACCTATGCACACATTCTTAGTATCTTTTATATTTTTTAAATATGACATATGCATTACCTATATTATTTATGTATTTGTAGATCCATCTCCCTCTCTGATTCTATGAATCTATCACATAGATGCCTATGAGTGTCTGTGCACATATTTTGCTATAAATAATTTTTATATATGTATCACTTTATATATGTATGTCATATTGCTGGCCTCAAACAACACAGATTTGAGCTACCTAGGTCCGTTTATAGGCAGATTCTTTTCACTAACTACATGCCACGGTCCTATATGATCTGAAGCTGGGTTGCATCTGTGGACACGGGACTTTGGGTGGGAGGTCCGACCGTCCATTCATTTTTTTTTTTTTTGTCTTTTTTATTTTTATTTTTTTTTGCCTTTTATCTAGAGCCGCACCCACGGCATATGGAGGTTCCCAGGCTAGGGGTCTAACAGGAGCTGTAGCCGTCGGCCTTCGCCACAGCCACAGCCACGTGGGATCTGAACCTCGTCTGCAACCTCCACCACAGCTCACGGCAACGCCAGATCCTTTAACCCTCTGAGTGAGGCCAGGGATTGAACCTGAATCCTCATGGATGCTAGTTGGGTTCTTAACCCGCTGAGCCACAACAGGAACTCTCATTCTGCTTTATTTGAAGAGAAAAAAGTGAGGGGAGTGAGACAGATGAAGCACCCCGGTTGGGAATGGCTGTGTGTGTCGTGGGAGTTGGGGGCTGCTGTCAAATCTTCAGCTTGGGGCTGAGACCTCCTTCTGATTCTCTTTGGGGGCATAAACCGCCTTGGACAAATTCAGAAACTAGATATTTTTCCTGACCGCGTGTCAAGCATCGTGTTAAATCCTGGGGTACAAACCAGGTGATGCCCTCAGATGGCTTGGGACCTGAGGGTGAAGCAGGCAGGGACGACGCAGGATGGCTCATTGGAGGAGCTGTCTCAGCCTCCTGTCCTTCTCTGCGCTGTCAGGTGATGGAGGTATGGGTGGGGGGAAGGACAGATGTGCTTGGTGGCTGGCCTCAGGACGCCACCATCCATATTCCAAGAGGGCATAGGACTTTCTGCTGTGTATTTATGCCCACGAAAATCCTACACAGGACCAAAGCGTGATTTCCCTGGGAACCGGGGGGCATGAGCCCATCAGCTATCTGATAAAGGGACCTGCCTGGACTCTTCTACGCAGCCCCGAGCCAGGCGGCAGGGAAGCACAGATGATGCAAAGCTCTGCAGCCTTTTCTCCCTTCCTCTGGGGAACCTGGGGCTCAGGCTGATTCATTTTAGTGCCTCCCATCGGGCCTGCAGCCAAGGGATTCTGAGGGGAAGAAGGATTCCCCGAAGGCTGTGGATGCTGGCTGTCTAGGGCTGCAGTCCCCCTGGGGCTGGTACCACGCCCTGGGATTTTCCGAGGCTGACTTTTTCTTTTATCTGGCTGTACATTTGGAATCTTTAAAAGCCCAACTCTTTCAGACAGCCACACAAGCCAGAAGCCACAAAGGTTAGTAAATTTTAGGCCCTAAAGGGGAAAAAAAAAAAAAAAGACAGGAAGAAAGAAAGAAATGCAGAGACAGACCAAGATGCTGACCCCCAGGGCAGGGGGGCAGGGACAGGCCTGCAAGGGACAAAGAGCTGCTCCTAGGAGACAAAAATGCCAGAGGTATAGAGACAGATGACTGGCAGGATTGGGTCTCACCCAAAAAAGATGTAGGCAAGGAGTTCCCTTGTGGTGCAGTGGGTTAAGGAGTTGGTGTTGTGTCACTGCAGCAGCTTGGGTTGCAGGTGGGATCCCTGACCTGGGAAGTTCCACATGCCACAGGCACAGCTCCCCGCCACCACCACCACCCAAAAAAAAACAAAAGATGTAGGCAAGAGTCAGACACCCAGACGCACAGAGGCTTGGCCGCCCAACAACCCTCAGGTGCTTTGAGACACAGACCATCTGAGAGACACAATTCTTCTCCAAGACCATCCTGGGTACCACTGGGATCCACCGCCATCATTCTGATTGCCAACCTACAGACTGTCCTCTTTCTCCTACCAGGAAAGACCTTTCCAGAATGGGGAGACGCCCCCTCCACCTGCCACCTGGCAGACCTCAGCAGGTAAGCCGTCGAACTGTGACACACGGACCTCAGCATGCGTACAAGGAAGAAGCAGTCTGACCCCCCGCCAGGGAACCGAAAGCTGTGAATCAATTTCCGTGGGAAATTTGTCCTTCCTCCACTCACTAAGCAAAGGGCAGTGACTCTGGAGCTGTCATCACAGAAGCGTAAACTAGCAAAGCCAAAAGTCTCATTTTGTCAGACTTCTGTGTGATAGTTGAGCCAAGCGCGGAGAGAGAGAGGTGGCTTACCCGATGCCACACATCCGGGATTGGACCTCAGCATCCCTGGCCATGGTTTAGGGTCTCAGAATGATGGGATTTTTCCCTCTCCATTGAAACATCATCTTACTCTACTCTGGGGGGGAAAGAAAAGCTGGATTCCAGCTTTATCAGGCATTATGAAGTGCACTGGGGACAATAAATGGCCCTTTTAAAGGTTTTCATAATTACTTCTCTCCCTTTGATGGAGCACAAAGGGGGTTCCCCATCTAACACTCCCACAAGCTCTTGGCACAAAAGTGATAAATACAGTACAACTGTGGATCCTGGCTGGCGGTTAAAAGCCTTCTCTGGGGAATTGGATTTATTAAATATTGTAATCGGTTCAATGTCGACTGTGGAAACGGAGGCTTTAATGGGCTTGTTAAATTTAGATTACATTAAAAAGAAAAAGGGAGAGAGAGAAAGAAAGGCATTCCCCTGTCTCTGAACTCTTGGGCTGCTACATCAGAATCGGGGATGTGTTAAAGAGATAGCTCCCAAAATAAAACAGAATAAAATAAAAAAGAAATAGCTCCCAGCCGTGATAATTACTCCGATTGCTGGAGGAAGAGGATGCCGGAAGACGATGCTTTGTTTTGTAAACATACTCTTCTGATCAAAGACTGTCTTTACTTTGCAAAGAGCAACACAAACTCTTTGTCTTTGCTTCTTTCTTGAATAATATCTGAAATTGACTTCAGATGAATAACGTTGATGGCTAACATTTACTGATGGCTTACTGTGTGCCAGGCATCTTTCTGAGTATCTTATTTGCCTTAACACTTTAAATCTCCCTAATGGCCCATGAGGCAGGTGTTATTCTGATCCCATGTTACAGATGAGGGAAATGGGGGCACAGAGAGGTTAACCAGTGTGCCTAAGGTCACACAGCTAGTAAGTGGCAAAGACAGGATGCAAATAGTCAGATTCAAATAATATGATGCCCCTACTTAACTGCTATGCTACACTGCACGCGTATTCATTCTCCCAGTAAGTTCAATTTTTTCATATAAAGGTAATGTCTCTTTGGATCACCAACCCAATCCTCTCTCTTCTTCCCATTGCCCAAAGCAGTGGTCACTATCAGCTTGGGAATTATGCATTACATGTATAAAAATAAGTAGAATCTCTATGCGTTTTAAATCAATGCTATTCTGTGTTAGTCTTGACACAATTTTTTTTCATTCAGAAATATCCCATTTCATCACTGTGGCTCAGCGGTAGTGACCCTCACTAGTATCTAGAGGCTGAAGGTTCGATCCCTGGCCTCACTCAGTGGGTTCAGGATCCGGCATTGCCAGGAACCACGGTGTAGCTTGCAGGCTCAGCTCGGATCTGGCGTTGCTGTGGCTGTGGGGTAGGGCAGCACCTGCAGCGCCAATTCGACCCCTGGCTTGGGAACTTCCATATGCTGTGGTTGTGGCCCTAAAAGACAAAAGAAAGGGGGGGTTGTTAATATTTGCTCTCCATGTGGAAACCTGGGACTCGAAAGACGAGGTGTAGCTGCTGGGATTTTCAGGATGTCAAAACCCCTTCTCTAAGATGAAAAATACATGCTATCAACTGTAATAGTGTTTTCCTTTTTTGTAGGATTTTCATTTTTTCTATTACAGTGGATTTACAATGTTCTTTCAATTTCTGCTGTAGAGCAAAGGGACCCATATATATATATATGCTCTATAGCAATTGCTGCTATATATATATATATATATATATATATATATATATATGTATATATATATACATATATATATATATGTACTTTTTTCTCACATTATCCTCCATCATATTCCATCACAAGTGACTAAATCCAGTTCCCTGTACTATACAGCAGATCTCATTGCTTACCCTTGTAGTAAAGCTTTTTTAATTTAAAAAAGTTTAAAAATATATATACCAGAAAAAAAAGAAAGAAAGAGAAAAAAGAAAACTGCATTGCTTCTTAAGATGTGAAATCAAATCGAAACCTTCCACTCTGGTTTATTCATTCATTCCAATATCTAGTCCGTAATTCAGTAAATAATTAAGGAGAGACGTCTTTATGCAGGTACAGGACAGGGTGCTGGGGGCCCAAGGATAAGCATGGTGAGTGCTGTCCGCATCCTTACAGAGTTTATTTCTTTTTTTTTTGTCTTTTTTTTTTTTTTTTGCCCTTTATCTAGAGCCGCACCCCCGGCATATGGAGGTTCCCAGGCTAAGGGTCTAACAGGAGCTGTAGCTGCCGGCCTTCGCCACAGCCACAGCAACGCGGGATCCAAGCCGTGTCTGCAACCTACACTACAGCTCACAGCAACGCCGGGTCCTTAACCCACTGAGCAAGGCCAGGGATCGAACCCGCAACCTCACGGTTCTTAGTCAGATTCGTTAACCACTGAGCCATGAAGGGAACTCCTTTACAGAGTTTATTTCTATAATTGCTCACTTCATAGACTTGAACATCCCCCTTGCTTTTCCCTACTTTATAGTAACTATTGCCCACCTACTTCCCAAGAACTTCATCTTGAACTCTAGTCCGTATGTTGGGGTCCCGCTGATTTGCAAAGCACCCTGTTCCCATCTCAGAGGGTTGGAAACTGGCTACCACCCCCACACCTGCTATGAGAATTCTATAGCCTATGTAAGAATCTTGGGAAGATACTTGAGTCTGGATTAACTGTTATGGTAACCGTTATAATTCAGGGTGAATGAGTCCTACCCCCCTGAAATAAAATAACCATCCTTTCTATTGGCAGAGAATTCCTTAACCTCTTTATCAAGGAAATCCTGTCATTTGTGACCACTTGGATGATCCCAGAGGACATCTGGGAAATGAAATAAGCCAGGGAAAGAAGGACGGATACTATATAGTGCCACTTAATATGAGGAATAATGCCGGGGTGGTGTGCCTGTCTCACCCCCTCCTGCTGGGAACAGGTGGTGGTACCTGTTTCTCACCACAGTCACAGGCGATGCTAACCTTGATCTCTTGGTCAGGTGTCTGCCGGGGCTCTCCACTGTTAAGTCACTGTTTTTCCCCTTCTATACTCTGTTTCTCGGAATTGAGTCACTAAGTCCACCCACATTTGTTGGGGGGAAGTTTAAGCTCCACCTTCTGAATCAAGGGAAAAAATATATTTATATATATATTTGGAATTACATATATATATATATATATATATATATATATTTGGAATTATTCAATGAAGATTTGTCTCTTCTCTCTCCCACTTATTTATATATTCAAGCACTTATTTTTATCAGCATGGACTTATGTATATGTGTTTTATACAATTTAATATATAGGTTATAATTTAATAGCTTATTTTGTTACTCAAGTTGTCTCAGCCTTGGCCGTTGGGAGTTCTTTAAGGTTGGTTCATGTGTCCTTTGTCATGTCCCTATCCTTATTTTTTGGGCACTTTCCTGACTTTCTGATAACTTCTGCTGAACAGCAAAGTGATTCAGTTATATATGTAAGCAGATCCATTCTCTTTCATATTCTTTTCCCACATAGATTGTCACAGAGTATTGGGTTGAGGTCTCAGGGCTATACAGCAGGTCACTTTCTGGAAAGCTCAGATAGTTCAGTCTCTTCTTGTCTGTTTCCTGCCCCAACCTTAGAATTTCTCGTTTCTCCAAGAAGGATGATGTTTAGAAATAGAAATCTAGGCGGGATTTTCTCATTGCTGCAGAGGTATCACTGTTTCTGGGGCCTCTCAGCAGACAGAACTAGAAAATACAGATATATAAGCCATGTATATACATATATGTATAATTACATCAGCCTTCCTCCCTCCCTCCCTCTCTCTCTCTTTCCATATATGTATATATAGAGAATAGTTTTATTCAGTAGCATAATAATTATGTACTATGTATAATTATGTATACATACAATTTTTTAAAATGGAATACAGGTTCATAATAATATTTCTGACTCTAGTCCAGTACCTTGGAATTCATGCTCCCCTTTCATCTTTGCTAATTTTTAATTTCTTTCCTGGACAGTGAGATATTTGGCTCCTGCTGACTTCCATTCATTTACTTGTATGTTCAACCCTAGTAGAGATGAAAGCACTTTGAGAACTGGTCATACATCCTTATGAAAATGCCAGGGATCGAAACCTCAAGCTCATGGTTCCTAGTTGGATTCGTTAGCCATTGAGCCACGATGGGAACTCCCTCCCATTGATTCTAATTCACAAGGAATGCCTGGGGTTTGGCCAAGGAACCCACTCTTCTTATAGCAGGCAAGTTTACAGAATGTTGCACCTGCTGGTGGTTTTCTCAACTCAGAGCAATGAGAGCAAAACCTCTGGGGACAGGGCCCTGGCTTGCTTTATTTATTTATTTATTCATTCATTTATTTATTTAGTCTTTTTAGGGCCACAGCTGTGACATATGGAAGTTACCAGGCTAGGGGTCAGAGCTACAGCTGCTGGCCTATGCCACAGTCACAGCAGCACCAGATCCGAGCTGTGTCTGAGACCTACACTGCAGCTCATGGCAATGCCAGATCCTTAACCCACTGAGCAAGGCCAGGGGTCGAACCTGCATCCTCATGGACACTAGTTGGTTTCTTAACCCTCTGAGCCAAGATGGGAACTCCTCCCCCGCCTTTTTAAGTTCCCTGCTGATTCCAATGTGTAACCAATTTTGAGAATCAATCATAGATCGGTGGTTCTGTGGACGTGGATCTAAACACAGAAGCCTGGGTTCTGTTTTACACCAGCAAACCAGAGCTACTTTATTAGCATTCTAGGCGATTCTTATACATATTACATGTTGCAAAACATTGTTCTAGAGCTTTCCTACTCAAAGTGAGGCCCTCAGTTCTTAGCATCACCATCTCCTGGGAACTTCTTGGTAATGCAGCATCTCAGGCCCCACCCCAGGCCTACTGAATCAGGATATGCATTTTAAGAGTAATCCTCCAAAATTAGTATGCATATTTTATAAAAATTTATTAGAGTTGATTTTTAGCGTTCTGTCAATTTCTGCTGTACAGTAAAGTGACCCAGTTGTAAATTTATCATTCTTTTTTTCCCATTATCCTACATCATATTCCATCACAAGTGATTAGATATAGTTCTCTGTGCCATATAGCAGGATCTCATTGCTTATCCACTCCAAACGCAATAGTTTGCATCTGCTAACCCCAAACTCCCAGTCCCTCCCACGCCCCCTTGGCAACCACAAGCCTGTTCTTCCTGTCCATGAGTTCGTTTCTTTTCTGTAGATAGGTTCATTTGTGCTGTATACCAGATTCCAGTTATAAGTGATATCATGGTATTTGCCTTTCTCTTTCCAACATATTTCACTTAGTATGAGAGTCTCTAGTTCTGTCTGTGTTGCTGCAAACGGCATTATTTTGTTCTTTTTTTATGGCTGAGTAGTTTTCCATTGTGTATATGTACAACATCTTCTTAATCCATTCACCTGTTGATGGACATTTAGGTTGTCTTGGCTATTGTGAATAGTGCTGCAGTAAACATAGGGGTGCATGTGTCTTCTTCAATGAAAGTTTTGTCTAGATAGATGCCCACAAGTGGGACTGCTGGATCACACGGTAGTTCTATACTTAGTTTTCTGAGGTACCTCCAAACTGTTTCCCATAGTGGTTGCATATGCATATTCAAGTTTGAGATTCTCTGAAACAGCTCTATTTTTCTCATCTCTGGCAGCAAGTTAAGCTCACCTGTGGAGATCATAGAAAATACTGATGTCTGAGTCCCACTCCAAAATATTCTGATGAATAGGGTGGAAACTTGGTTCTCTTTATCAGTAATTTTTTAAAATGTCCCCTGGTGATTTCAGTGAACAGCCAGGGTTGAGAATCTCTACTATGAGAGAAAGAGTTCACTATCAGATGGGCTGAGGTTAAATTTCAGCTGCAACATTTAGCTCTATAGTCATACTTTTACAGCTTTAACCTCTTAACCTATAAAATAGACGTCTGTCCGAAATACTATTTCTCGGCAAATGATTCAATAGAGATGCTGACAGATTCCTACCTGGTGTCTTCATTTCCAGGAGGGACTGTTCTGCATGTTGAAGTTGAAAAAACCACCTGTAGCCAAATGGAGCTGAAGGGAATCAGAAGCTAGAGTTAATTTTTTTATTAAGTAAAACACTGGCAAAGAGAATTATACTTTCTATCCTGGGCCCTACACGTTCCTTAGTCCAATAAGCCCAGGTTTCTAAAGGCGAGACTAGTCAGTCTGATTCTTTCCTTCCTGCAGCTGTTTAAACACCAACTTCCCCTCCAGTAGGTAAATGAGATGGCGCTTTATGCAACGATGAGCTCAGCTGCCAGTTTAGCGGGAAGTACTGTCCTTCCAAGAACTCTTTCTGAGTCTTTTTCCTCATTAGGGGTGCATGGCGATCAGGCCAACTGGAACAGCCTAATAGGCAAGGGAAACTCCTGGCTTTCAAGTCAGATTGTCAATGGGCATATTTGATACGGCTGCATTTCTGACCTAATGAGCCACCAGCGCTCTCACCGCTGAGTTCCCTTGGGGCATCAGGTGCAAGCTCTATTTCACAATCCAACAAATCAGCTCCGATATCAAGGAGCAGAGGTCTGAATGAAAAATAATGTTGGAGGAAGCTTGTGTATGCAGAGAAGAACCTTTGTGATGATGGCAAGTGTGTTTTCACAATATCAGCCCTTTGCCTGAAACCAGACCAGAGAGCCTCTGTGGCCCGGCCACAATGACGTTCATGAGAACAGCGGTATCTAAATTCAAATTAAATCTTCAGGTCATTTAGAATTCAGTTGTTTTACTCTAGGACTCCCGTTGGAGAACTTTCACCAAAAGCATGGCAGAAAACCAGCATGAGCTTCTCAGTGTGTGTTTTGGTCACGCCTCAGCCTTGGTTAAATCTGAACGTCCCCTGGACGATGCTTTAAGTTGGCTATATGAAGCTGGCACAGGAGGGGGGCAAGTCAAATATTTCTGTGTTGGATGTAAGAATGCTTTCAGATGCAATTTACTGAAAATCTAAACACACTAGATTAAATATGGACGGAATTGTATGGGTTCATTAAAAACAAATCTAGGGCTGTCAGCTTTCATGCATTGTTTGGTGAAGGTCCTTCCTCAATGGCTGTCATCCTCCAGGTGTGTCCTCTTGATTTTGTCCTCACAGTTGCCAAAGAGCTGCCGCAGTTCTAGAATTCACATCAGAGTTTGACAGAACTCCTCTTTCCCAACCACGGGAAGTTCTGAGCTTCACTCCGATCAGTGTAACTCAGTGTACTTGCCTAACACCGAGGCAATCATGTCTGAGGGGGATGACGTGATGCTGATGAATGCAAGACGAGAGTCAGTTCCACCCAAACCACGTAGCAACTTCTCAATAAGATAAATGGGCACTGGGGGAGAAGCCAACATTTCCTACGTAATTACTTTCTCTCCAGGCCTTAATAGATTTGTTTTTAATTAGAGGGAACTGGAGTAGATGCAAGCTAGATTCCAAAAAAGGAGTCCAGGGGTCCTAGGTATTTATAATCTCCCAAACGCCCCACCAGGGTTTCCAAAGCGCTTTTAGGTTTTGCTTTTCTTTCTGTTGGTTCCAAATGCCTCTCTGCTCTCACCCCTATCTGCATTTCTCCTTCCAGTCAAGGTAATCTTACCCAGATTTTCAATATGCATCTGGCAGTTTCCCACCTTCAAGTCTTTGCATCTGCTTCTCCTTCTGCTCAGACTTCCCTCTACGTCCCACCTCCTTCTTCCCCTGATTGCGGTGGCAGAATACAACTCGCTCCCTGAAGACTTCTTTGATATCATCACTTCAAGCTGAGGTGGGTCCCCCTCCACGGGAATACGTTCTTGCCCACGATCGTTAGCACCTGTCGTACTTCATTGCAATTATCTGCTAGTAGACTCTGAACTAACTACTCAAGTACACAGAAAGCATCTTTGCATCCTTTCTGCTCAATGCAGGAACATCCACGAAAGAGACTGAGCCCAGCTCCTGGGCTTTGCCTGGTTCACCCTGTAGATTTCTATACGGCCTCCGTCACTGTCCAAGGTGCTGACTCCCTTGACCTTCCCTTATCAGGGCTAGAGTCTAATCTTTTGCTCCTATTCCCAGAACTGAGTCACGAGGTGCTCACTTAACCTCTGCATTACTAGTGTCTGCTACAATCTCAAATGGTTGGAATTAAGTTTCTACTTTAACACCAGGCTTCAGTTGCTTGCTTGCACCTTTGAGGTCAGTATCTGCAGTCACACTGAGCTTCTCAGCACCTGCTCTGACCTATAGGATGATCTTCTGCCTGATCCCAGCCAGTGCACTCTCCCTGCTTCTTGCAAAAACCCCATGCCAATCCTCATACATTTCTCCACTTGTCTTAAGATATGATCCCTGGTCTCACCCCTGAGAGTGAGCAAGAAACAGTCCCCCCATTTCTTGTTCTGTTAGGGGAGGTTCTTTGAATGGGAGAAAGTTCAGCTGAAAAGCACAGACTTTAGACTCCCTCAGACACCACTTTTAAACCCTGACTTTGTCAATGACTAGCTGTGCAAAGTTGAGAAGGCCACTAATGCCTCTGAATCTTAGTTTTCTCATCTGTAACATACGGATAATAATGCACGCCTCATGGGGCTATTAAGAAAACTGAAACAGGAGTTCCCATGGTGGCTCAGCAGAAAGGAATCTGACTAGCATCCATGCAGATGCAGGTTCAATCCCTGGCCTCGCTCAGTGGGTTAAGGATCCAGCATTGCCATGAGCTGTGGTGTAGGTCACAGACATGGCTCGGATCTCGAATTGCTGTGGCTGTGGTGTAGGCAAGTGGCTACACCTCTGATTTAACCCCTAGCCTGGGAACCTCCATATGCCATGGCTGTGGCCCTTTAAAAAAAAAAGGAAAGAAAGAAAATTGAAGCTAATATGTTTAAAAGCATTTAGGGGAGTTCCCGTTCTGGCTGAGTGGGTTATGAATCAGACTAGTTTCCAGGAGGACGGGAGCTCAATCCCTGGCCTTGCTCTGTGGGTTAAGGATCCGGTGTTGCCATGAGCTGTGGTATAGGTCGCATCCGCGGCTTGGATCTGACGTTGGCTGTGCTGTAGGCTGGCAGGCTGCAGCTCTGATTCAACCCCTAGCCTGGGAAATTCATAAGCTGCGGGTGTGGCCCTAAAAACATAAAAAACTAAAAATAAAAGACAAAAGCACTTAGTATATGTTATTTTTTATTAGTAAATAACCACGTACAGTGGCCTAGCTCACTGTCCTGTCTGAACTCAGCCAATCCATCTCCCCGTGGAACAGTCCCCAGCCTCTCCTACTTTCTCCTGACAGATGCTTATGCTGCTAATAAATTCTGCCTGTGATGTCACAGTTCGTTGCAGCAGCCGGCTGGGCTCAGAATCGAGACATCAACACATGAATCAGACAGGATGAGAGGAGGAGGAGGCTGAAGACAGAGGTTCCAAATACCGAGACAAGGAACAGAAGAGAGAAAGAACAGGAGATTATAATAAGGTCTGGGGGGTTTGCTTTTCTGCCAGGTGGGATGGGTTTAAACGTCTCCATGTGTCCACCATGCACTCAGGGTTAGGGAGCTTGCTTCTGGGAGGGGCAGCCCATGGGGAATTTGGCCACCAAATGGGGGAAAGTCTGCAGTGGAGATCATCCATCCGATGTCCAGATTGAAGAAGGAAAGGGAAAAAAAAGAGAATGAAAAAAAGGAAGGCTGGAGGGAAGAAGGCCTTTCTGATATGCTTGTTCTGGACACGTTCCCCGAGTGGTAGAAACAAGCTCCCCATGACATTCACAATTTGGAATTAGTCCCATAAAATTGGATGTTCATAAGGATACGTTCTGGGGGTTCCCATTGTGGCTCAGCAGGTTACGAACCCAACTAGTATCCATGAGGATGCAGGTTTGATCCCTGGCCTCACTGAGTGAGTTAAGGATCTGGGGTTGCCTCCAGCTTGCGGTGTAGGTTGCAGATGTGGCTCAGAGCCCGCATTGCTGTGGCTGTGGCGTAGACCAGCAGCTGTACTTCCCATTTGACCGCTAGCCTAGGGATTTCCATATGTGTTGGAGACCACTGAACAGCGGAACTCTGCTGAAGGCAGTTGTCTGCAGACTCAGAGTTTTAAAGTACAGGGTCTCCTTCATAGACATGATGCATAAACTATGCTGACCTATAAGCACCTGCACTGTATGCAGCTAGAGGTATGCACCAGTGCTAAGTTTCCTTTATTATTCACTAAGAGGTAGGCTTGTCATTGCCTCTGCCTGCTCCCGCCCACTCATCTACATACGGCACCTTCCTTAATAAAAGTCCTGTGGGCTAAAGCCCAGGGCCTTGTTCTGTGAGCAGAGTGCCTCCTGGTCCCCCACTTTCTAAATGTGAGAGTCTTGTGTGTTTTGTCATACCGCGCCGTCCCTCTTCCAGGATTCCCCGTTGCCCTGCAGCGCTGGACGCAGCACATATGCTGTGGGTATGGCCCTAAAAAGCTAAATAAATTAATTCATTCAGTTCCACAGTGTAACATTCAAGGTCATTTGAAACATGGCCCCTTATGAACTGTCCGTGTCCGTTGCCTCTCCCCACATGTACATGGAAAGATAATCAAGTGTTTACTAGGTACCAGGTTCTAGGCCTGCCCTCTTATTCCGTCTTCTCAACAGTCCTTCGAGTAGAATCTATTATCACTCTCATTTTATAGACAATAAAACGGAGGCTCCCTCTTACTAACTTATTTCCTAGGGTCACCGATTTTGATGAAGTTGAGTCAGGCAGCCTGTTAGCAGAGGCCATGATGACAACGATTCGATGGCTTTTTTTTTCTTTAAAAAAGAACAAGTTATGTCTGAATGTAGGCAGGTGTCACCTAATAGGCGTCAGGCTTTGCCATGGACACCCAGGGTACCGGGGTGAACGGAACAGGCTCGAGAGCTGATAGAGCTCCTCCGGATCTAACACAGACCCAGAATCCCAACCCTAGTCTTCCACTCTCAAATTTATTTTCCTGTGACACTCAGCTGCTTCCCAATTTGCAGGTCTTCATATTCAAAGAGGCTATTAACCCACCGTATCACCACCACCTGAGGCCTGCACAGCAAAGCAAATGGAGTTAGCATCTTTGTAAATAAGGATGGCGGGAGTCGGAACACATCCATCCGAGGGAAATGCCAGCCCCTGACTGTCAAAGAGAAGACAGATTACACTGGTCTCCTGCAGGGAGCATGGAGCTGAAGACATAACGACAGAGGGACCAGCTCTGGCTCTGTGTGTTCCTGGAAAGGTGACCTCCCTCCTGGGTCCTCATGTGTAAATTGAGGGGATGAATGAGGCACTTCCGAGGCCCTTTCAGCTTTTCCTGTTTTTTGCTTTTTGCTTTTCAGGGCTGCACCCATGGCGGAGGGACATTCCCAGGCTAGGAGCTGAACTGGAGCTGCCGCTGCCAGCCTACACCACCACCTACAGCCCCACGGGAGCCGAGCCACATCTGTGACCTACACTGCACGCAGCTCAGGGCAACACTGGGTCCTTAATGCATCGAGCGAGGCCAGGGATGGAACCCATATCCTCATGGATGCTAGTCAGGTTTGTTACTGCCGAGCCACAGTGGGAACTCCCCCTTTCAGTCTTCTTGGGGGAGCTCCCCCCAAGACAACTGAATTATTGGAGCTTGAGAGTCTAGTAAAAAGAAATTAGGGAAGTAATATTTGACTAATTGAAACAGAACTTTAAAATGCCCTTTCCTTTTCTGACTATCTGTTAATACATTGGATCTCACCCTCAGGTCTAATAAGCCGCAGAGTTCTCCTAAGTGCATTAAGATACAGAAACCCATGGAGTTCCCATCATGGCTCAGTGGTTAACGAATCCGACTAGGAACCATGAGGTTGCGGGTTTGATCCCTGGCCTTGCTCAGTGGGTTAAGGATCTGGCATTGCCGTGAGCTGCGGTGTAGATTGCAGACGCAGCTCAGATCCCGCGTTGCTGTGACTGTGGTGTCGGCTGGCGGCTTCAGCTCCTATTAGAACCCTAGCCTGGGAACCTCCATATGCTGCAGGTGCTGCCCTAGAAAACACACACACACAAAAAAAAACAGAAACCCAAACTCTCAGAAAAGAACATACGAGTTCTGCTGTGGCACAGTGGAAGCACATCTGACTGGTATCAGTGAGGATGCGGGTTCAATCCCTGGCCTCGCTCAGTGGATCGGGGATCCGGTGCTGCCGTGAGCTGCAGTGAATGTAGCAGATGAGGCTCAGATGCTGTGCTGCTGTGGCTGTGGTGTCGGCTGGCAGCTGCAGCTCCAGTTTGACCCCTAGCCTGAGAACTTCTCTACGCAACAGGTGCGGCCCTAAAAAGGAAAAAAGGAGAAGAAGAAGAAAAGAACACTCATGAGTAATTACGCTGGTGCTTTCATTCCTGGGGCTCCATGCAAGAGACACAGGCACTTAGGAAAAGCATCCGTGGATGTCTCTTCCTTATAATTTAGGTTTAGGAGAGTAATTTGAAACTTGACTTCAGAATCCAGAAAGAAGAGAGTTTAAGGCATGGGTTTTACTCCCATGCCTTAAACTCTCTTCCTCTGTAAACTGGAGGCAAGTTCGGTGCTTGCCTCCTTTAGTATGACCTGATGAGCCCATGTCAAGCTTAGCTGTGTACCTGAAAGATCATGAGAGGCTCGGCTGACCAAGGATGAAACCCAAAGGGCCATGAACGTGCTTGAACTCAGAATGTCGCCATGCTGACTTGGTTGGTGGAAGCACAGGGAACTTCTCACCCATAAGTAGGGTCGTTCACCACTTTGTATTGGATACTTGTCAACTGAAAAGAAGACGGAGAGAGGAGGGGAAAGAGAGAGAGAAGAGAGAGAGGGAGAGAAGGATGGGAGAGGAGAGAGAGAGAGATGGGGAGCATTTGGAAGATGGACTTGGTTGTCGAACCAGCAAGCCACTGGTTTTCACTGGAATATTTGGTGTTAGCCTCCGTCTCACTCCCTCCTGTCTGACCTGCCACGGTGATGAGGTCTGGCTTGTTTATGTAGGAAAATCCTCACCCTGGTGGATTGGAAGCCCTATCTCCTAATGAAAGGGCAGACAGAGGGCTTGATGCTTATAAATCTAGCTGCATAATGTTCCGCTCCCAGACGCTCCAGCTTTCGCACCTTTGTTTGCAAGCTCAGAGCTCTTGCAGAGATCTGAAACTTGGAAGAGATGTGACGGACTCTGAGAACCAGGTCGTATCACTTATTTATTACCCCCGACCGTTATAGAAGGGTATTTAGCAAGCATATTTCCTGAAGGCCGTTCTCTTTGTAAGAAACCCCATGGGTGATTTAATTAAACTTACATAAATGCTAAATAGGATTCAACCAGAATGGGATATGCTGATTTGTGTGTGTTGAAATAAATTCCTTGTTCTGTTCTAATTGAATAGATTGAACACAGACTGTATTTGTTCTTATCCTGCAGCCACTTTCACGGGAGCGATAAATTGGAAATGTTATCTGGCTTGATATGCCAGTTTTTTTTTTTTTGAGAGAAATTCACTCTGCCAGTGGTGAGGGAATGGAGGAGCTAAAAACATCTTTGTTTTCAAAGTCGTATGTCACGAGGCAAGGAGATCCAGAAAAAAAAAATATTTGTGGCCAAGGCTGGCGAGGATATGATGAAACAGCAGCTTCAAGGTATAGCCAGCAATATTGATAATTGATATAACCCTATTGAAAATTAAATTGGTGATAAAAGAGCTTAAATAATACTGTAATGCTTCATGCTGTCATCCAGGAATCTCACATAGAAATAAAATCTAAGGAAATAGTTACAAGCTGGAAAGGAATGATATGCATAAAGATGTTCATTGTGGTGTTAACTATAGCAGCAACCCCTCACCCTTAAAAAAGAAATTTTGATACAAAGTCAAAATAAGAAAAGATTCAGTTGGCGTTGCTGTGGTGGCACAGTGGTAACAAACCTGACTGGTACCGATGAGGATGCGGGTTCGATCCCTGGCCTCGCTCAGTGGGTTAAGGATCCTGCATTGCTGTGAGCTGTGGTGTAGGTCACAGACGTGTCTCAGATCCTGAATTACTGTGGCTGTGGCTGTGGCTCGCAGCTACAGCTCCAATTCTATCCCTAGCCTGGGAACCTCCATATGCCAAGGGTGCAGCCCTAAGACCAAAAAAAGAAAAAGAGAGAGAGAGAGAGTAAATAAGTATTATGACTATATCTATGCCTCCACCCTTGATTAAATAAATTCCTTGAAAGACATAAACCACCAAAGCTCATGCAAGGAAAAACAGATCATCTAAATAGGACTAGCTCTCTTAAATAAATAAGTGTATTGTTAAAAATTACTGGAATAAGAAAGAACCAGCCACAGATGATTTCACTGGTGAATTCTACCAGGCATCTAAAGGAAGAAATGAAGGCTATTTTTTTTTTTTGTCTTTTTAGGGCCGCACCCAAGGCTTATGGAGGTATCCAGGCTAGGGTTCCATTTGGAGCTGTAGCCACCCACCTATGCCACAGCCACAGCCACAGCCACAGCCACGTGGGATCCAAGCTGAGTCTGTGATTTACACCACAGCTTACAGCAATGCCAGATCCTTAACCCACTGAGCGAGGTCAGGGATCGAACCCGTGTCCTCATGGACACTAGTTGGGTTTGTTAACCTCTGAGCCACGACGGGAACTCCCTGAAGGGCACTCTTTAAAATGTGTCCCAGAAGCTAAAAGCAGGGAGAACCAACCCCTGCTGATTCACTCAAGGAGGGCAGCATTACCTGGCCCGGGATTAACACAAAACCCAGATAAAGACATTGTAAGAAAGGAAAATCACACATCAGTATCTCCCATGAACATAGATGCAAAAATCCTTAACCACGCATTAGAAAATAGAATCCAACAGTGTATGAAATTCATTATACACCATGACCAAGTCAGACTTATTCCAGGCTTATAAAGGTGACTCAACATTGAAAATAAAGTAGCATCGACAGATGATAGCATTAGGAAGATGTGGTACATATACACAGTGGAATACTACTCAGCCATAAAAAAGAACAAAATAATGTCATCTGCAGCAACACGATGGAATTAGAGACCGTCATACTGAGTGAAGTAAGTCAGAAGGAGAGAGACAGATACCATATGATATCACTAATATCTGGAATCTAATATACTGCACAAATGAACCTTTATGCAGAAAAGAAAATCAAGGACTTGGAGAAGACTTGTGGTGGTTAAAAGGGTGGGGGAGGGAGTGGGATGTTAGGGGAGTCTGGGGTTAATAGTTGTAGACTGTTGCCTCTGGGCTGGAAAAGCAAGGAGATCCTACTGTATAACACTGGGACCTATGTCTAACCACTTGTGATGAATCCATATATGTATGTGTAACCCTGTCACCACGCTGTGAAGCTGGGTATAATGGAAAAAAAAATAAAAATAAATTAAAAATAAAATAAAATTAAAAAAATCAAGTAGCACCACCTATCATATCAACAGATTAAAAAAACCAAAAAACCAAAACCTTACGATCATATCCAGAAAAAGAGAAAAAGCATTTTACGAAATCCAACACCCAGGCATAACAAAAACTCTCAGAAAATTTCAACTTGATTTTTAAAAATGTAATGAACCCTACAGCTAAAAGCATACTTAATGGTGAGAAAACAAATGCCTTCCTCAGATCAGGAACCAAGCGATGAGATCCCCTCGAACCACCCCTATTTAACAATTACTGGAAGTTCTAGCTAATGTAGGAACATGAAAAAGGGAAACAAAATACACAGAGAGGAAGAAAGAAAATTCGCTCTGTTTGCAGATGTCATGATTGGCTAGTAAAATATCCTAAAGAATCACACTTCTGGAATAAGAGGGTATAGCAAGGTTGTAGGGTATGAGATTGATACATAAAAGTCAATTTCCTGGATACCAGAAATTCACTATTGGAATTTGAAATTAAAAATGCAAGTACAGTGTTATGTCAGCACTAAAAACAAACAAGCAAAAAAAAAAAAAAAAAAAAAAACCTCAGGATACTTCTAGCCAAGTATTTGTTAGATTTATATGAGGAAAACCATGAAACTAGAGTTTAAAAAAAGTAAGAAGCATTAAATAAATGAAGAGGTATTCCATATTCACAATAAGAAAACTCGATATTGCTAAGATATGAATTCTTCCCAACTTAATCTATAGATTCAATGCAATCATTATCAAAACTAAGTTATTTTTGTAGATACTGATAAGCTTATTGTGAGGTTTGTATGGAAGAGTTACAAGCCTTGTGGTTAAGGATTCGGCATTGCCACTGCTATGGCTTGAGTTTGATCCCTGCCCCAGGAATTTCCACATGCCTCAGTCATGGCCAAAAAATACATAAATAAAAGAGAAATAAAGTCTATCTAGAAAGGCATTAGTCAGCACAATACTGAAGAAGAACAAAGGCAGAGGACAGACACCACCTGACTTGGAGACATTATCTATTTGCAATAATCATGACACATGGTATTGATGAAAGTGTGGGCAAATGGTCAGTAGAATAGAATAGAGAACCCAGAAATAGACCCATACAAGGGGGAGTCAACAGGTCTGTGACAAAGGAGTAGAGACAATTCAATAGAGAAAAGATAGCTTTTCAAACAAATGGTTCTAAAACATCAGAACATCTTAGGAGTTCCCATTGTGGCTCAGCAGTAATGAACCCGACTAGTATCCAAGAGGATGTGGGCTCAGACCCTGACCTGAGGTTTAAGGATCCAGTGTTGCCATAAGCTGTGGTGTAGGTCAAAGATATGACTGGGATCTGGTGTTGCTGTGGCTGTGGTGTAGGCCAGCAGCTGCAGCTCCAACTCGTCCCCTTGTCTGGGAACTTCCATGTGCCGTGGGTGCAGTCCCTTAAAAAAATTTTTTTTGAACATCTGTATGTTTAAAAAAGATTTCACCAAAATTAATTTAATTTGATTAGATCTCAAATGTAAACTGCAAGTCACACAATTTCTAGAAGGTAACATAGGAGAGAATCTAGGTGACCCTGGGATTCTTGATAAGTTTTTGGATTCAACACCCAAAGCACATCCCATAAAAGAAAAAAAAAAAAAAAGAAAGAATAGGGAGTTCCTGTTCTGACTCAGTGTTTAACGAATCCAACTAGGAACCATGAGGTTGCAGGTTAGATCCCTGGCATCACTAAGTGGATTAAGGATCCGGCGTTGCCATGAGCTGTGGTGTAGGTTGCAGAAGCGGTTCAGATCCCACGTTGCTGTGGATGTGGCGAAGGCCGGCAGCTACAACTCCTGTTAGACCCCCAGCCTGGGAACCTCCATATGCTGCGAGTGTGGCCCTAGAAAAGGCAAAAAGACAAAAAAAAAAAAAAAGGATAAGTTAGACCTTATTAAAATCAAAGGCTTAGTTGTCTGAGAAAGATACTCTTAAGAGAATGAGGAGTCAAGCCACAGGCTGGGAGGCATATCTAGTACAGGTCTTTTACCCAAAATATACTAAGAGTTCTTAGAAATCAATATTAAGAAAACTGACAACCCAATTTTTAAAAGTGGGTGAAAGATCTGCCACATCTCTCTCCATCAAATATGTACAAATGGCAAATAAGCTTATGAAAATGTGCTTAACATCATATGTTAGGGAATTGCAAATTAAGACAACAATGAGATACCATTATGCAACTATTAGAATGACTAAAATCCAAAAAGAAAAAAAAAATGATAACATCAAATGCTGGCAAAGATGCGGAGAAACAGGAAAGATTATTATACATTGCTGGTGAGGCTACAAAATGGTGCAGTCACTTTGGAAGACAGAATGGCAATTTCTTACAAAGCTAAACATAGACTTAGCATATGATGTGGCGGTTATATGCCTAGGTATTTACCCAAAATAGTTGAAAACTTATGCATGCAGACATCCTGCACACAGCTTTATAGCAGCTTTATTTATAATAGCCAAAATCTGGAAGCCACCAAGACACTCTTCAATAAGTGCATGAATAATCTGCGATCTATCTGTATTTTAGAATATTATTCAGCAATAGAAAGAAGTTAGCTGTCAAGCCCTGAAAAGACATGGAAGATCCCTAAATGCATTTTTCTTCGGTGGAAGAAGCCAGTCTGGAAAAGCGACTACATGATTCTCACTAGGTGACATTTGAGAAAAAGACAAAAGTGTAGAGACAGTAAAAAGATCAGTGGTTGCCAGGGGTCTGGGGAGAGTATAGAGAGGGATGAAAAGAGGAGGCACAGGACATTTTTCGGGGTGATGAAATTATTCTGCATGGTACCGCAATGTCGGTACATGTCACACACTTGTCAAGACGCGAAGAGTACAACACAAAGAACCTTAATATAAACTAAGGACTTTAGTAGACAGTGGATGACAGTTGTAACCAGGGCAACATACAAAGGCAAGATTTTCGTAACAGGGGCAATGATACGCTGAGATGATGGAGTGGAGGTGGGTTGTGTATATGCCACTTTCTGTGCCTCCTGTTCAATTTTCCCGTAAAACTGTACTAAAAAATGAAGTCTATTAATTGGGGCGGAGTCTGTGATAGATGCTGAGATAATCCACATCTCATTCCCAACAGGGCATGCCATCAGGTAGGTGTAAAGATACCTTGGAAATGAAACCTTCCTTCAAATTCATTGGCATTTCTGCTCAAAGGTTTCATTTGGCAATTGAATCATATTTTCCTGGGTTTTGCCACCTGCTGACAGAGAGTTGCCGTTGTCATTTGGATCAGCTTGGCCATTTAGATGAGCCGCCTTAGGGAGTAAGGGTTGAGCCTGCATTTCTGAAGTCCATCTGCCTGGACACACTCTCAGTGCAACCTCTTGCTGAACCTCGGCACCTGACTTTCAACAACTGATATGGGCAAGTGTTTGTGCTTACCTCCAAGATGGATGTGAGGATTAAGTAAGCTAATCCCTGGTTCCCAGTAAGTGTTCAATAAATGTGAGCTGCTGTTTTTACTATTTATATGTCTTCCCAACACTCACATCAAATAGGGGAAAGATAAAAGATTCCAGCTCAAATTATTTCTGGGCTGTCAAAGTGCATAAAGGGAAGCTAAGATAGAATGCCTGGAAACTGTGAAAATACTGCCCTGAGCAGGGGGAAAAAAGGAGAGAGAAGTACAGGTCAAAATGATTGAAAATATCCTCTGTCCTTTATCTGGGTGCCCAGTAAAACACATCCCAAATCCTTTTAATAGTCCCTTCTATGAACTTGACTTTAACCTTGTGCTTTCCTGGGCAGAAAATAGTGATGGAGTCTGAGACCTTACCTCTAAGGTTCTCAGTGACCCTGACCCTGAACCTCCCCCTTCCTGAACGAGAATCAGGAAGGATCAAGGACTTAACACAGTGCTGGCTTATTTGTGCTGTAATTTCGTGTTTCTATTTTGCTCTGCATGCCTGGGGCCCATGGCAGGGAGAAAGAACGCTTTCAGAAAATAAACAACACTGCTGTCTTATGTTTCACCAGCTAGAAACTGTAAATAGAACCTAGTTTCTTTAGTTCAGGGAGTTTAAAGCACAGAAATTGCTTTCTTTTAAGTCTTAATATCACAGGATTCGGAAGGGACCCAGAGGGACTTTGTCCTCACAAGGTACTGTGGTCCCTTCTGCAGATGTGTCACCATGCTGCTCTCAAGATCCCCAGAGCAGCTACGGTAGCCAGGACACATTGTTTACCTGGGGTCAGCTTAGTGCAGGCATGTTACTGTCGCTAAGATTTCTTGCATCCTTGCTAGGCTGCTTATGAAACCAAGCTCTGGTACTTTTGTTGCATCTTCCCTAATTGAAGAGCTGATCTCGCCAGTCCGTGTTATTCCTCTTACCCGGCCCACTTTTATTGCTCAAGAAACCATAAAAATCCTTTTGTCACCCTCTTTCTACACCTCCCCTCTTTCGACTATTGAATTTAAAACTCAGCCATTAAGCGGGTACTTTATGCTATCTATGCCACCTCCCTGAATTGTAGTACAAAGAGGAAAAAAAAAGGCATTTGTTCGACCTGACATTTCCATCTCAGCTCACTCATTTGAGAGTGACAGGCTGTAATTTGCCAACAGGTTCCCATCCAAAGGTACAGGTGAGTGCTGACATCGTGTGATCCGTCTCCCATCGCCATCGCCGGCTCACGGGAGGCCATGTTTATATTGCAGATATTGCAGCGAAAAGCAAGAAAAAAGGCTCTTGACATCCTTAAGCTATTTCATGATCCAGACACAGGAGGTCTATTTGGTGGAGCAAGTGAATGGGTCAGACCACGCATGAGGACGCTGTAGCGCTTGAGGAAAGCTGGCTTTCTTCTTCTCTCTCCTCACTCTGGTAGCAACACACTTCACGTTTGATGCTGTGAGGAAACTTTGTATCTGGGAAAGCTGGGAGCAGCCCCCAGTCCCAGAGACACGGGACAGCCAGCTGTCCTGGAAACATGGCTCCTTTTGCTTCCCACCCCCGCCCCATCTGTCTGGAAGCATCCCATAGCCAGATCCGTGTTCACTTGCAAACCTATCAACTCTCCGGCCAAGAAGGGACCATATTTGCTTTCCTTTTGTCTGCACCTTCATTTGTTTCTTTTCTCGACATTGCTTCTCACGCCCTCCATCCTCCACCTAGATTTGATTTTCTTTGTGCCACGTTATAGCATTTAGAGATTCTTTTTTTTTTTTTTTGTCTTTTTTGCCTTTATCTAGAACTGCACCTGCGGCATATGGAGGTTCCCAGGCTAGGGGTCTAACAGGAGCTGTAGCTGCTGGCCTTCGCCACAGCCACAGCAACGTGGGACCCGAGCTGCGTCTGCGACCTACACCACAGCTCACGGCAACGCCGGATCCTTAACCCACTGAGCAAGGCCAGGGATCGAACCCGCAACCTCATGGTTCTTAGTCGGATTCCTTAAACACTGAGCCACGACAGGAACTCCAGCATTTAGAGATTCTTTCAGCAAGTGTCTCTTTGGTTGTAAATCCCCTTAGTCCTTATGTAGTTTATTAAAAAAAAAACAATTATTATAGTTGATTTACAATGCTCTGTCAATTCCTGCCACACAGCAAAGTAACTCAGTCATATACATGTGTGCATTCTTTTTTTTCACATTTTCCTCCATCATATCCCATCACAAGTGATCAGATATAGTTCCTCGGGCTATAGAGCAGGATCTCATCGCTTATCCACTCCGGATGCAATAGTTTGCATCTACTAACCCCAAACTCCCCCCCTCCCTTGGCAACGACAAGTCTGCTCTCCATGTCCATGAGTTTGTTTCTTTTCAGTAGACAGGTTCATTTGTGCCATATATTAGATTATGTAGTTTTTAATACAGCTCATTTTGTCACTTTTGCCCATGATCCCGCTTTCAGGGGGAGCTGTCCTCCACAGCTGTGCACATGCATACTTAGGAGGAACGCTAGAGTCTGGTTTCACAGTTACCTCTGCCAGAGATTGCCCAGTCCCTGGCTAGCTTCTACATTAATTTTAGGCCTTGGATTTTCTATTCAGTGTGAAAATTTAGAACTCAGGTTTCTCACCTACATCCCATGCTCATCCAGGATCCCAACACTTTATGAATAACTGCTTTCTCTAGGCTATCTGGGAAGACATTCACTTCTGGGCTCTGTCCTGGGGCTGGAAGGCAGTTTCTCTTCCGTTTCCAGACTTAGCATCTTTCCTTGCACCCTAATGGTTCCCAGGGCCCCCATTCCTTCTCCTCGCAGGGCACAGACACTGTAGCCTTGATCACTGTTTCTCTGAGAACATCAGCATCTCAGGCTCAGAGGTTCAGATCCTGCCCTCCACTGAGCCCAGAAGGTCCCTCATCATCTCTAGTTTACTTGAGGATCATCCTTCTTGGCTTGGGCATCAGACTGTATTTTATTTATTTGAGTGTAATGGTTTGGAGCTTTGGAGAAAGGGTTTCACATATGTTTTTGTTTCACCTTGTTCACCAGGAGACCTGCACGGACATTCAGTACCTGCTTTTTGTTACCATTTTTCAGCTCTGGCATCATACAGGTTTGGTAGCCACTGATGGACTCTCTTACCAGTCAAGACTCCATCCCATCATGGGCTTCAAACCCAGACTGCCTGGATGTTATGAAACAGAGAGACCCAAAGATATGCGGGGGACACGTGTTTGGAGAACCAAGATATGTGTGTGGCTTCTGAGCACATAACTGAGCTCAGACCTTTACCAGGTCCAGTTCTTTGGGCATCTCCTCAAAATGAGAGAAGAGAAAATGGTGTGAAGATGCTGTACCTGGACTGGAACGTCCAGCATTTTGGGTTGACCATCGCTAACATGCCTTGTCTTTCTCTTGGAATGCACTGTTTCCTGAGAAACCCAACACCTCTCTTTCTTTAAAGACAAGAAATCTGGTTTTGCAATCAAAAGGATGAGTCAGCCCTCCCGGTCCAGAGTGGGAAGAAAACAGATTCAGATTCCAGAATTAGGGATTCATGTCTCAGCAGCCAACCTCTTTTGATTAGAGATTAGAGATGCCTTGAAGACTCAGTGGGCACAAAGTTACTGCTTTGGACCTCTGCCCAACCGACTGGTCCACTTGGGTTATTGCTCTGAAAGGACTTGCTTGTTTAGATGATGTCATAAGATACATGTGACCTAAAGCCAGGGGCTTCTGAACAGAGGGTACAGCTCAGCCAAAGAATATAAGCTTAGGGCCAAGCAAAATACTCTCAAAGTCATTTTTTTCCTACTAGAGTCTACGGCCTCCCCGATTCTTGGAGGAGAAAGGACTTTGAGTGTATACTTACTGCACTGAATATTAGCTTCCTCGTCTTTTTCTCCA
>PVHT021183586.1:4869632-4879949 GCA_004024745.2 Catagonus wagneri
CTATCATCAAAAGCGAGGAAAAAAAATGTGGCTTTGGGTGCAGACTTTGTCTTTCTGAGTTTCTCCCAATAATTTTTACTGTTGCCCTTTCTCACCTGTTGAAGACTTCATCCCAGTTCTGGAGTCAGTTCTAACAAAGACAAAGTTCTGTTCTGACAAAGGCTAACCCTAGCCTCAACTCTACAAATAATTTGGTTTGAGTGAGGATTACTCTTGGAGAACTATTATTTTCTGAAAGAATTTGGTTTGAGTGAGGATTAACTATTGGAGAACTATATATTCTGAAAGAACTGCCTCCACCGAATCTCAATATTTTCTTCATTTTCATCCAAGCCCAGTATCAACTGGATTGAAAACCCAATAAGCCCATGAAGCTACTACCCCAACACTCTCTCTGATACTTCCAACCCCCTTTTGCCTACAGGGCTTTGTATCATACACCTTCCCTTCTCAGAATCAGTTAGGATTCCTTGGGCTGCAAGTAATAGAAAACTCGGCAGTGTAGCTTGAATCATAAAGATGCTTATTCTCCTCTTAAATATAAGTCAAGAGGTAAGTAGTGCCAAGGATAATTCCATAGCTTGAACATACTGTCCGGAACTGGAGCTCTTAATCTTTCTGCTCCACTCTTTCTGGCGTATGGGGATTTCACCCTTATGAGTGTTTCCTTGTGGTTATAAAATGGCTGCCACTGCTCTAGCCATTGCCTCTTCACATGACAGCATCAAATCAGGAAGCAAGGGGATAGAGGCAGAAATAGAACTTTCTCCCTGCTGCCCCCACTTTTAACTTTAAATATAAATTTCAGGTGATGTGATGTATAACTGAACTACACACACAGTACATAAAACAGAGTGTGTGTTGAATGACTTTTCACAGAGTAAATCCAGGCATGGAACAAAGTACACAAACCATGACACAAAATACCTTTGGCACCCAGAGGTACTCTTGGCCACTTTCCAGTTCCAGCTGAAACCCAAGGTAAATCATTCACCTGACTTCAAATACCATAGATTAGGATTTATTTATTTATTTAGTGCTTTTTTTAGGGCTGCACCCATGGCATATGGAGGTTCACAGGCTAGGGGTCCAATTGGAGCTACAGCTGCTGGCCTTCGCCACAGCCACAGCAATGCCAGAATGAAGTCGAGTTTGCAACATACACCACAGCTCATGGCAACACTGGATCTTTAACCCACTGAGCGAGGCCAGGGATTGAACCCACAACCTCATGGATCCTAGTCAGGTTCATTAACCGCTGAGCTGTGATGGGAACTCCAGGTTTCCCTTATTTTTTTTTTTTTTTTTGCCTTTATCTAGAGCCACACCCATGGCATATGGAAGTTCCCAGGCTAGGGGTCTAACAGGAGCTGTAGCTGCCGGCCTTCGCCACAGCCATAGCAATGCGGGATCCAGACTGCATCTGCAACCTACACCACAGCTCACGGCAACACCGGATCCTTAACCCACAGAGCAAGGCCAGGGATCGAACCCGCAACCTCATGGTTCTTAGTCGGATTCATTAACTGCTGAGCCGTGATGGGAACTCCAGGTTTCCCTTATTTTTAAAACTCTACATAAATGGGCGTTTCTGTTGTGACTCAGCAGAAACAAACCCGACCAGTACCCACTGAGGATGCAGGTTCAATCCCTGGCCTTGCTCAGTGGGTTCAGCATCTGGCATTGCCGTGAGCTGTGGTGTATGTTGCAGATGCAGCTCAGATCCCGCATTGCTGGGGCTGGGGTGCAGGCCGGCAGCTGTAGTTCTGATTAGACGCCTAGCCTGGGAACTTCCATGTGCCGAACATGCAGCCCTAAAAAGCAGAAAATAAATAAATAAATAAATAAATAAATAAATAAATAAATAAAACTTTATGTAGATGGAATCACACGGCATGTCCTTTTTGACAGCTGTCTTTTGTGGCTGTGACAGATTCATCTATTGAGTTGAGAGTAAGTCTATTTTGTTCATTGTCATGGCTGTATAGTGTTCCACTGCACAGTTATATGAGCACTTATTTGTTCTGTTGCTTGTGGTTATTTGAGTTGCTTCCAAGTTCTTCTAGGTCATGGATGGACGGGTCAGCTATGACTCCCCATAGGCATATTTTGGTTACTATCTGTTATGTGTGCATGTGTTAAGACACGCTGGGCGTGGCAGAGCGGTGTCATAGGCTTTACCCCGCTTCCAGCTCCAGCAGCCTTTCTCTTTCATGTAACTGGCTCATCATAAGCGTGCCTGGAAATAATCCACCAAAGCACAGAGTGCCTTGACTGCCTTAGAAATATGATGTGTTCCCTGGAGGTGGGAACTTTGCCACTTGATCAGAATCGGGCTTCCCGGCGCAAATCAAGGGACAGAACCGCTGTCAAAGAGGCACCACCACACTCTGCCACCTCCTCCCTAGGATGACCTCGTCGTCTTCTGGGAAATGTGAACTGGTCTGCAGTCACATGGGTGCCACTTACCTGGACATCTCGCCCTTTGCTCTGCCTTGCCTGGAAGTGTGTTCTTTTTCCTAGCACTGTCTACCCGCTCTGTCTAACTTCTAATTGTGTCTTTTTTCCCCCCCTTGGAACCATGACTGAGTTCTTCCGTGGCAGTTAGGCCTGAAGATGCTGTCAGGACGCCAGATAATAAATATGGACCAATGTTCCCTCACCTGTGCGATGTCTCAGGCTGTCAGTCTGCATTTCTATCCTATCCATCTCTCTTCTATTACTGAATTCTTCAGGAGGCTCTCTTTCAAGATCTTGATGAGAATGATTTTTTTTGTTTGTTTCCTTTTTTTTTGAGAGCCACAAACCTCTCTTGGTTATCGTCAGACGAAACATTCTGAAGCATAGAATCAAAGGCTGCTTGTAGGGCAGTCTTGAGTAGGGGAGCAGGGGCTTTTCCCCCCGCGTTGGAGCTGACTACAGCATTTTAGGAGAATCTTCATGCTGCAATAAGGACGGACTGACGCTACATCAATTTCTCTCCTCATTACAATAAAAGAATCAGCGTGGTATTAGAATTTTCCCGCCTGCCATGTTTGGTGAATTCCAGGGAGGTCTAATACGATTTCGTGCTCTCTATTCTGTTTAGACAGGCAGGTTTCTCTGGGCGTTTCTCTCCAGACAGATAAAGCCCTAGACAGGGGATTAGCTCTCTTGGAAGCTGAGAGAGAAGGTGATACGGTATGTCTGTAGCTGGCGGGTATGGATTCTGATGGAAGAGCCCAGAGGGAGCGAAGCGTTCACAGCATACAGAATGCCGGGGACTCGGAGCATATCATAGAGTAGGGCCCCTGCCCCATGGAGCAACTACCCCTGGGGACCCAGGACAGCCACCACGCAAGAAACTAATGGATCGCCTCTTGGGACATCAGAAGGAGAAATAAACCACACCAGATGACTCTCGAGGGGATCCCCCCACACCCCCCGCTGAAGAAAAGCTTCAGATTCAGGATTCACTCTCACGTGTTGGACAGCAGCATCTCCTGACACCCCTTATCTCATCCCTGACTCCCACCACCACTGGTCCTGCTGGATCCGCTATCGGCATTAGCCTCCCCACCATCAGCGCCGCTGTCGAGAAGATTTCCTAGAAACAGACTCTGAAATGAGAAAGGCACTCGGAGAGTTGAACTCAGGATTGTTCTCTGGGGACAGGCCTGTGGGGAAGCTGGAATGGCGGGACTCGGGCAGAAAGAGAAACTGAGCTGCCACATGGCTGTCACCCAGGACTCAGAAGCTCCCACAGGATACTCAGGAGCGGGATGGCCTTCAGCCTTATCCCTAAGTGACACAGGGGATGCTCCTTTGGATATGCACAGCAGTCACTCGTGGGCTGGGGCCACCCCAGCCCATGATCCTGGCCGGGCAGTCATCTCCCCATGGTGCAGTGCTGCGCTGTCAATAGCCAACTTTCCAGAACCTGGAGGAGAGTAGGTTAGGCTCTGAAGAGGGGCTTTTGGCAGAATATCATACTGTGTGTCAGTGAGTAATCAATGCAATAATTCTCCTTGAGTTGATCAGTTCAATGATTATCAATGATGATCATTATCATTTAGCAGAAGAGGCTCAATAAAAGTAAGCATCTTAGGAGTTCCCGTTGTGGCTCAGTGTTTAATGAGTCCGACTAGGAACCATGACGTTGTGGGTTCGATCCCTGGCCTCACTCAGTGGGTGAAGGTTCCGGCGTTGCCATGAGCTGTGGTGTGGGTTGCAGACGTGGCTCGGATCCCACGTTGCTGTGGCTGTGGCGAAGGCCGGCAGCTACAGCTCCTGTTAGACCCCTAGCCTGGGGACCTCTATATGCCACAGGTGCAGCCCTAGAAAAGGGAAAAAGACAAAAAAAAAAGTAAAGCATCTTACCCAAGGTCATTTAACAGGTAACTGGATCCTGGGTTCCTCTGGCTCCTCGGTCAGGGTGCCTTCTCTTCCCTGCCCACTTCCTCAGCCTCCGTACTCACAGGGGTCAGGTTAAGGATGGAAGATGGAGAGGCTAATGATGAGGGACTGGAAGCCTCCCAATTAAGGAAACAGAAATCCTGGTGGAAGGGGTCTTTCCACACCTTTCCTTCAGGAAACACCAGTGAGCACCTGCACGTGCCAGGCCTTTTTTCTCCTGGATTTCTTTCATTTTTTTTTTCTTTTTAGGGCCGCACCCGTGGCACATGGAGGCTCCCAGGCTGGGGCTTCAATCAGAGCTGCAGCTGCTGACCTGCATCACAGTCACAGCCACGCCAGATCCGAACCACGTCTGCGACCTACACCACAGCTCACGGCAACGCCGGATCCTTAACCCACTAAGCAAGGACAGGGATGGAACCCACAACCTCATGGTTCCTAGTTGGATTCGTTAACCACTGAGCCACATGGGACCTCCAACGATAGATATTTTTATCGAGTATAAAAGAATGCTGAGGTATGCAAGATTATCTTCTATGGTGGGTGTAAAGCTAATTCCTACACCATCTTGACGGATAGACTTCCGGTCTCTTACTTTCACTTCAGGCTGGATCGAGTGTCATTTGGTTGCAAGTGATATCTGTTTTCAAATAGGGGAAGAACAATGTCAACAGACAAAGTCAAGCCAACCCTCCAATTAGTCTATGGCAAATAGGTGCTCTTTAAGCACAGGGACTATGTCCTGACATCAGAAATGCAGTGGTGGGAGTTTCTGTTGTGGCGCAGTGGAAACGAATCTGACCACTATCCCTGAGGACGCAGGTTCGATCCCTGGCCTCGCTCCATGAGTTTAAGATCTGGCGTTGCCCGTGAGCTGTGGTGTAGGTTGCAGACTCGGCTTGGATCCCGAGTTGCTGCGGCTGTGGCGAAGGCCGGCAGCTACAGCTCCGAATGGACCTTTAGCCTGGGAACCTCCATATGCCGTGGGTGTGGCCCTAAAATGACAAAGGACAAAAAAAAAGAAAAAGAGGGTCAGGATTTCGGTTGGATTTCAACCCTAGAGGGACAAGGAGTGGGACGAGCAGAGGACGAGAACAGAGGCCACGTACCATTAGATGAGAAGCTGCAGCTTGTTTTCCACAGAGATGCCAGGAGGCTAAGTTCATGCCTCATGGCCCCCCACCCTGGAAGAACAAGTTATAGCTTTGGGTGAGGACCTTGTAAGGGGATCAGGGTCAGGGTGACTTGTTCAGCAGCATCACTTGTTGGGGGTGACGCGGTGGGGATGAGCATTTTAAGGGGTAATACACTTGGGCAACATTGGGTATTCTTTGGTCTTGCTTGAACACGTGTTTTTCCAATGACTGTCATCACAGCTATAACTCTCTGTCTATGCATTATCTTGAGTGACTCTTTAGAAAGCTCCAGTTTTAGAACACGTGCTCAGAGGAAACAGTCTATTAGCAAGCACCCTGTCCTCCTTCAGGCTGTGCTTCCCCCACCCAACACCATGCCCCCTTGTCTCCCCTTCTAAGAAGAGTAGACTTTGGCCAGATCAAGGGTGGGGACAGAGGTTGAATTGCAGATGAATTTCAAGCCCCCCCCCAGAAGGGAGAAAGGACTTCTGTACTGGCCTCATGAGTGTGAATATAATGATGAGAAAATGAGGGCTCTAGCTTCTGGCTATTAAATTTCTCTTTTGTACATGAACAGTGGTTTTCCACCTGAACAATGCATTGGAATCCCCTGGGATATTTTTGGACTTCTAATAGTCACACTCAAAGCAGAATCCCTAGACGTGGGGTCCAGAGAGCAGTAAATTTGGGGGAGGTTGTAAGGGATTCTGGGGTGCAGGGGAGTTTGAGGATCGCTGTACTCAGCAATGTTCTAAAAGCTTTAGAATCATGGTCGCTTTTAATCCTCACAACTACCCATTGAAGGAAGGCCCCAGTGGTAACCCCTTTTACAGATGAATGAACTGGGGTTCAGAAAGAGCAGGGCATCAGCTTAGGGGTGGGTGGCATAGTCCATAGGCAGTGTCCACTAAAAAAAGTGCACAACCTGAAAGTTGAGAGTTAAGTTTTATCTGGGGTGAGAGTAGGACTTAAGCCTAGGAGACAGCACCTTGGGTAGCCCCAAGAAACCACGCTGAGGAGGAGAGGGGGAAGTTAGGATATTTGAGCTTTTGCAACAAAGGGAAGATAGTAGGAACAAAAAGTGTACAGATAACCAGATTTATAGAAAAAGATTTACAGAAAACCAGTTTTTTAGGTTTTATTTATTTATTTATATATTTATTTTATTTTAGGGCTGCACCTGTAGCATATGGAGGTTCCCAGTCTAGGGGTCGAATCAGAGCTATAGCCGCTGGCCTACACCACAGCCACAGCAATGCGGGATCCGAGCTGCATCTGTGACCTCCACCACCACTCACGGCAGTGCCAGATCCTTAACCCAGTGAGCAAGGCCAGGGATTGAACCTGCATCCTCATGGGTACCGGTAGGGTTTGTTTCTACTGAGCCGCAATGGGAACTCCCCAAAAGCCATTTTTATGGGGAGATGTAATGGTTTGGGCTCACTCGAATCACTCCTTTGCTATGTCCCTCAGCTGGGGGCCAGTCTTCTTTGTTTCTTTCCTGAGTGCCCTCAGGGTTCACTGGCCCACCCTTGGGAGTGGCTGTACTCATGGATGACTGTGACATCTTTTGTCCACTTTAACTACAGCCCAGGAGGCAGGATTTCAGACAGCTCTGAAATACCACCCCAAAGAGGAAAGGGAGACTATCATCATCTAAGTGATAAGAGGTGAGAGGGGAGGCGTGTGCAGCCAGGCACGCATTTTACAGAAGTTTGCTGCTGGTCTCGTGGAGGTTACTACTGGTCACAGACATCAGTCATCATGAAGGAGTTTAGTTTTTCTGTAAACTAGCATGTGCAAGAATTGGGCTCATAGGAGTTCCCTTCGTGGCTCAGTGGTTAACGAATCCGACTAGGAACCATGAGGTTGAAGGTTCGATCCCTGGCCTTGCTCAGTGGGTTAAGGATCCCGCGTTGCCGTGAGCTGTGGTGTAGGTTGCAGAGGCAGCTCGGATCCCGCGTGGCTGTGGCGAAGGCCAGCAGCTACAGCTCCTGTTAGACCCCTAGCCTGGGAACCTCCATATGCCGCGGGTGTGGCTCTAGATAAAAAGGCAGAAATATCAAAAAAAAAAAAGAATTGGGCTCATAGAATCTTCTCCTCAAAAATATCTATCTGAAGATCTGTTCTTGCAGTTTTCCCAGAGTGCCTCTGTCCTGGTCTCCACGCTGAGCTCTGCTCAGGGGATGCTGTGTGTCAGCAGCTACAGCGACTCCCGTTTTGCTCCGTGTGGAGACTGATGGCAAGTGCCAAACTCCACAGTAGCAAGACTGAGACCCAGACCCGAAGTCTGTCTGACTCCTGGGCCCTGCCCCGGTCACCATTTTACAGAGGCTGCATCCGTGGGAAACAGGTTGCTCCGTCTGACAGCTGAGATGAGGATGCAGCAGGTTTCAGCTCGCGACGCCCAAGATTGCTCCCAAATGGTGTTCCCCTGGCTTTGTCTGGGGAAACCTAATTGCTGCAATTGTGTTATAAAATTATCACTTTACCCACGCAAATGGGCCAGAGCGACCGCGTGTCTATTCCTGTGCTTGTCCCAGATTATTAAATGAGCAGCTGCCTCCAAATACGTTTGCAGCCGCCTAATTCCATGGCTGCGTGGACTTGCATATTCATGGCTCCCAACCCACAGCCCAGGCTTGCAGGACTCCTCCAGCAGGGGCTCTAAAAGTTAATTTATCTTGACAATTTAAACAAATACACTTGCATCGGACTTAGTGATTCCTCCAGATTTCAGCAAGACCCTTGACGGGGAAAGGAAGTCAGGGGTGGGGGCGGGGTGGGGGTGTCTCAAGGTCAAGTGCCGCGGGAGGAAAAAACCATTGAGATAGTGGAGAGAGAACCCCAAATGATCAGGCGCTTGCATTCCAGTTTATTGATGTCAACGGCTGAGACCTCAGGCAAACTGTTTGATTGATCCAAACCGCTTGTTCCAGAGTTCCTTTCGTGGCTCAGTGGTAACGAATTCAACTAGTATCCATGAGGATGAGGATTCGATCCCTGGCCTCACTCAGCAGGTTAAGGATCTGCCGTTGCCGTGAGCTGCAGTGTAGTTTGCAGATGAGGCTCTGATCCCTCATTGCTGGGGCTGTGGCGTAGGCTGGCAGCTGCTGCTCCGATTGAACCTCTAGCCTAGGAACTTCCATATGCCTCAGATGTGGCCCTAAAAATAAATAAATAAATAAACCCTTTGTTCATCATCTAGAACATGGGACTAACCAAGACATAGGCAGGGTTATAAACAGAATTTGATGAAACAATGCAGTTTCCTAATCTTCCATCTTTCCTTTTTTTTTGGTCTTTTTAGGGCACCACCCATGGCATATGGAAGTTCCCAGGCTACGGGTCAAATCAGAATCTCAGCTGCTGGCTGATACCACAGCCACAGCAACTCGGGTTCCTAGCTGCATCAGTGACCTACACCACAGTTCATGACAACACCGGATCCTCGACCCACAGAGCGGGGCCAGGGATCGAACCCACATCCTCATGGATACCAGTCGGGTTCGTTACCACTGATCCACAACAGGAACTCCTCTTCCATCATGCCTGTCTTGCCTTCCATATCCTTGCATCTTCAGAGTGATGAGTTGTTTAATTTTCCCCTTTTAAACGGACCTAGTCTTAAGTTGAAGATTATTTACCCACGACCTTATTAAGAATATCCTGCAAATCACAACAATATGGTCTTCCCTAACACACGTTAAAGTAGTAAGTAGATAACTTTCAAAACTGGGTGATTCCTCCATAGGCCACTTCAGTGGTACCCAGACCACACTTGGGGACAGTCTGCACAGAGGAAGGTGTGGCCATGGCTGAGCGTAGCACACGGGACATGGTCAGTACCTAACTTTTTCAGCTTTTCTCAGTGCCGACCTCACAGGTAAGGAAGAACTTAACATGGCAAAATTAATTGAAGGTCCCTGCAAAGTGCCCGGTGTAGGGGGGCATGGGCCAGCTCAGCCACCAGGAGAGAACAGAGTCAGCTTTTATGTTGGCAAAGGCTGTCCACGCCCCTGCTCCCTCGCTGGGTAAACACACCTGGGAATGTTCCAGACCCTCAATCGGCAGCATTGCCAGCAGAGCGCTCTCTGAGCTCTCACTAGGGGAGGGTAATGCCAGGCTCCAAAACATCAGGAGGCAGCGGGAGGCCAGGGAGGGAGGCTCTAAGCCCAGCCAGGAGCAGAGGAAGGAACCGCCTCTGAGTGTCTGCTTGGCCTTCTGTTTTCCCTCGGGAGAATCGCAAATGACTTCCCTTTACCTCTTGTTCACCGCAGGCTCGCGTGGAAATTACATTCACAGTCGGTATTTTAAACCCTTTAGAGTGGCTGTACCTTTTTTTTTTTTTTTCAATCTGATAAATAGGGCACTTTAATAACATTCCCAGCATGACAAAGAGCAGCGCGCGGAGAAAGTACCCAGGGCGGTCCAGGGGGCGGAGAATTCCCAGGCACCACCGCCCTGGGGTCTGGTCACCGCTCTGTCCCGGAGAGTGACTCACGCTGACGCGGGAAGGAGGCTGAGTCTCTGTTCCGGCAAGAGAGGGGATGCTGAGGGTCGGTGGGGGCAAGCAGAACTCCTGGGCGAAGGGAGGGATGGCGGGTCAGGAGGCAGGCAGGGGCCAAGGCCAAGGCTGTGTCTATCCCTGCCAGGAGCGGAAACGTGCGCGCCCCGCCCCCCCTCGCCCCCTCGCCCCCTCGCCCCCTCGCCCCCTCGCCCCCTCGCCCCCTCGCCCCCTCGCCCCGCCTCCTCACCCCCTCCCCCGACAGTACGACCCACAAAC
>PVHT021183586.1:4880949-4943794 GCA_004024745.2 Catagonus wagneri
GACCCACAAACATCCTGAAAGCCTTTCTCCTTCCATTGTATCTGTGTCCTCACTGCCAGAGATAAGAGAGCGATGAAATGTTCCCAGGGCCCGCACACCCCAGCGAGGGGCGGCTTTCATGCTTTTTCTTTTTTCTTTTCTGCCTTCTGAAGTCTGCAGGTCTTGCTAGGTTCGGGGGCGGTGGGGGGCGGGAGCAGGGTGGGATACAGACATGAATGAGTGAGACTCAGCCGCTGCCCTTGAACTGCTCCCCCGCCAGCAGGAAGACAGATGTGAGCTCCAGCCCTAAGAGCTCGACAATGACGGTGGTGGCGATGGCACGGGGAGCGCCCACCCGGAGGTTCGCACTGGGCTAAGCCTCCCTCGTTAATTCAGTCTTACTCGGGAGTTCACGTCGTGGCGCAGCGGAAAGGAATCCGACTAGGAACCATGAAGTTGCGGGTTCGATCCTTGGCCTCGCTTAGTGGGTTAAGGATCCGGCGTTGCCGTGAGCTGTGGTGTAGGTCGCAGACGCGGTTCGGACCTGGCGTGGCTGTGGCTGTGGCGTTAGGCCGTCAGGTGTAGCTCCGATTAGACCCCTAGCCTGGGAACCTCCATATGCCCGGTGTGGCTATAAAAGAACAAAAAGACAAAAAAGAAAAAGAAATTGACTCTTACTCAAGCGTCAACCATGTACCAAGAACTGTTTTGTTTCCAGGGCTTGGAATAAAAGCATCACACCGTGGTCCCCTCCCTTTATGGATATATGGTATATAAAGGTCCCCTCCCTTTATATACACAACGGTGGCGTTGAGGGGGAGAGAGAAACAGGCAATAGAGAGACAAAGATGTAGCTAATAAATCCTGGTGGTGATAATTTAAGGTGCAAAATCAGTGGAGACGGGCCCGGAGTGAAGTTTTACGGCCAGAAGATCTGAGAAAGTCTCTCCAATGAATGAATGAAATGATGGGACGTTCCCGTTGTGGCTCACCTGGTAACCAGCCTGACTAGTATCCATGAGGATGCGGGTTCAATCCCTGGCCCCACTCAGTGGGTTAAGGATCAGGCGTGTCTGTGAGCTGCGGTGTGGGTCACAGACGCAGCTCAGATCTGTGTTGCTCTAGCTGTGGATTAGGCTGGCAACTGCAGCTCCAAATCTACTACTAGCCTGGGAAGCTCCAAATGCCGCGGGGTCACCCGCTAAAAAAAAAAGGTGAGTGATGGGGAGATCTGGGAGAGGAAATTTCAGCAAGTGTGAAGGCCCTGAGGCAGGTTTGGAATAGTCAAGAAACATGGCCTGGAGGCCAGTAGGTGAAGCCGAGGGGTCTGGGGGATGGTGGGAAACTAGAGCAGAGAAGTCTTATGGGCCAAGAACAGGATTTTGATATTTAATTCTGAGGACAATGGACATTTTTTGGAGGATTTCAAATCAGAGGGGTCACATTAAGTTTTCAAAGAATTACTGTGGCCTCAGTGTGGGGAAGGCAACTGCAGGGACAAAGGTAGAGCTGGGGACCAGTTAGGAGACCCTGGAGGCAGGCACTATTTTTTTTTTTTTTGTCTTTTTAGGGCCGCACCCGTGACATATGCAGGTTCCCAGGCTAGGGGTCTAATAGGAGCTGTTGCTGCCAGCCTAAGCCAGAGCCACAGCAACGCCAGCTCCGAGCCGCATCTGCAGTTTACACCACAGCTCACGGCACGTCAGATCGTTAATCCACTGAGCCATGTCAGGGATCGAACCCGCAACCTCATGGTTCCTAGTCGGATATGTTTCCACTGCACCACCACGGGAACTCCCAGGCACTATTCTTGCTATTGTGTAGATAGAAAAGCTGAGACTTGAAGCTGAATCTTTTTATTTCTTTTTTTGTTTTTTTTTTTTTTTTGGCTTTCTAGGGCTGCACCTGCAGCATATGGAAGTTCCCAGGATAGGGGTTGTATTGGAGCTACAGCTGCCGGCCTACTAGGACACAGCCATAGCCTATGACATAACAACGCCCGATCCGAGCCACTTCTGTGACCTACACCACAGCTCACGGCAACGCCAGATCCTTAACCCACTGAGCGAGGCCAAGGATCGAACCCACATCCTCAAGGATACCAGTCGCGTTCATAACCTGCTGAGCCACAAGAAGAACTCCCTCGAAGCTGAATCTTATCCATGGTTTCAACCCTAGTAAGTGCAAAAATGAGAGGACAAAGCCAGGATGTTCTGAGCCCAGAATCTCTATCATTAACCCCTGTGCCCCACCATCTCCCTGCTAACCTGAGTAAAAGGCAGCATGCAGCACAAACATCTCCCCCTGGAGGTTCAGAGAGGGGAGCAAATCCCTCCTGATGGGCGACTTCGCATTCGGGGACTCTTGCAAGTGAAGGAATATTGCCCCTTGAAGCAAGGGAGGCACTTGACTGGCTAGACTCAGAAGAGGATGCCTCCTAGCCATGGATGATAATGCAAGACCAGAAGTGGGAAAGGAAGGAATGGTGAGATTCAGGAAGACAGAAGGTTGGGAACCTTCCAAACAGGTGTTATAGGAGGCTGAACAGGTAGCTGGACCATATGTAAAATGCTCAGCTGAAGAGTTGCTGAGGCGTTCCCTTCGCGGTTCAGCAGTTAAGGAACCCAACTAGCATCCATGAGGATGCGGGTTCCATCCCTGGCCTCGCTCAGTGGGTCAGGGTTCTGTCGTTGCCATGGGCTGTGGTGTAGATCACAGATGAGGCTCAGAACCTGAGTTGCTGTGGCTGTGGCATAGGCCGGCGGCTACAGCTCTGATTGGACCCCTAGCCTGGGAACCTCCATGTGCCCTGGGTGCGGCCCTGAAAGGACCAAAAAAAAAAAAAAAAGGAGTTGTTGATTAGGAGCCATTTAATGTCTTCAACCTGCAAGTGATGGGAAGAAGTTGATTCACTGCAGAGGAAGGAAGGCCTGGGGGATTCTGAGGGTGACCCCTGAGCTGGGTTTCCACCATTCTGTCTCATCAAAGCCCTCCCAAGACTGTGCTGGAAAACACTTGGTGTGAATCCCACTTGAATTTGGGAGCCTGGGACAAAGGCGGCAACGGTTCATGGAGATAGGGAAGACGGATAAAAGAAACTTATTTATGGAAAGATAACCCACTTCTTTTTAGATATACTGAAATAAAAGATAGAGGAAATAGCACTTACAGTGTTTACAATTGACCAGACTCAGTTCTAAGTACTTCCCAACTATTGACATAGTAAAGACCCGTAATCCCAAGAGGGACGTTTTCTTTGATTAGCCTTGTTTGGTAGACACCCAAAGGGAAACAGCCTCCCCGATGTTACATAGCTAGTGGGCATCAGAGCCGGGATTGGAATCTGGGAAGTTGGGGAACGACCAGGTTATGACCTCGTCCCTGTGAATGTCAGTATCAAATGACTGCAGTCAGATCTGCAAATGACTGAGCCTCCCACAGTACCTGAGTTTGACCAAAGAAAAGGACCCCCTGTGGTCCCCCAGGCCTCCGATTTGAGGAACCTGCCAAAGCATCCAGATTTATTTAGATCTATATACTGCTGGTACCCGGTAATCCTGAAAAACCTGCCAGGTTCTCCAGTCGCCTGGTTCCATCTGTTGTGACCAGAATCTATTGTCACGCCCTGGTCATGACATCACTAGTGCTGATAAAAGCACCCGAGACGTAACTATGCTCAATAGTATTTGTTGACAGAAAACAAAAAGAAAGCAAAGGAAGGAAAAACGACAGGAAGGAGAGAGAGAGAGAGAGAGAGAGAGAGAGAGAGAGAGAGAGAGAGAGAAGGAATAAACTAGTATATATAATGCATGTAAAATGTTAGGTCATTTAATATAATTCTATTATATATAATCTAAATACAATTTATATTTTATTAACATAATATATTATATTACTATTTAATATAATGTATGTTTTATTAACATAATACATTATATTGATATAATACATTATGGTAATATATATTTATATAATGAATGCAGTTTATATTATATTACTATAATTAATGCAATATAATATAAATTATTATTATATATTATATTGTATTAATATAATTATATGAAATGACCTAACATCCTATAGACAAGTTTTTAGAGACCGCAGTTGTCCTTTTTTGAGTTAGCAAAAAAAATTACACACACACACACACACACACACACACACACACCAGTTGACCAGGCTGTCAGACTTCTAGCCTCGGGTTGGGCAGTTGGCAGGTCAGAAGCTAGAGATCTTGATCCCCATTGTTCTGAGTGCGACAGACTCAGCACTAGGTGTCCAAATTGTCTCCTCACGAATGAGGAAATTGGGGCTCAAATCGAGGTCCAGACACAGAAGGTGACCCAGCGACAGTGACTCTAAAGGCGGAGGAGCAGAGCTGCAGGGAGGACCCAGGTGTCTAACTCCCAGTCGTCTGGTGCAAGGTCTTTTTTCCCCTCTTGTCCCTTCAGCCACCTCTGACCTCTCTGCTTACCCCGTTGCCCGGAGTCAGAGGGGACATGGCGTTCCCAGGCCTCAGAGGCATCTCGGTCATTAAACACGGACGCCTCTTTAGCTGAGGCGGGGGCACGGCAGGCTGCTCGTGATTCAGAAGTTGACATCGGCTCGGCCACCTGCGTGCTGCACTAAATCGCAACGTGAACCGACTGAAAATCACCCAGTTACTTTGCAGGAACAGCGGTTTAATAAGATTAGAGGGAGTTGAGAACACTTGTTACATCCGAGGCATTGATACGAAAAGCTCAGCAGGCGGTGGAGAATCTGCGATGGAATTCTGAAATCAGCCAGCAGAGGACCCGGAGTCCATGCCCCTGGCTTTGACCAGGTCAAGGCCAAATCTATGACACTTGAAAGAAAAGCCGGTTGCCCTTCACAGGGAAGATCTTGTCCTTTGGAGACTAGTCACAGAATCATGTCATTATTTATATTAGGAAGTTATACTGAATGTCATATCTGGTCAATTGAGCTCTGAGTCCAGAAGTATTTAGTGTGACTTGAATTTGAATCACAGAGTGTCATAATCTGAATAAATTATGTCAGATGGAAGTTCATTAACCTGAACCAATGAGAGGAGAAAATGGTGAAGATTTGCGCTTGACTACAACTGAGAGTGTGGCTCAGTTTTGACATGGCCCACAAGGGGCTGTGATCAACTCTGGCTTAGACATTGATCTTAATAGATGTCCAGTGAGACTATGGGGCATCTTTTGGGAGACAGAAATCTAAGGGGCAATAGAAACCCTTTAAGGAGGAATTCCCATTGTGGTGCAGCAGAAACAAATCCAGCTAGCATCCATGAGGACGCGGGTTCAATCCCTGGCCTCACTCAGTGGGTGGGGGATCTAGCGTTATGGCGAGCTGCGGGGTAGGTCACAGACACAGCTCAGATCCCATGTTGCTGTGGCTGTGACGTAGCAACTCCAGCTCTTATTTGATCCCTAGCTTGGGAACTTCCATATGCCATGGGTGCAGCCCTAAAAAGACCAAAAAAAAAAAAGAAGAAGAAGAAAGAAAGAAACCCCTTATATGAGAGGGACTTCGGTGTGCTAAAGGAAGTGAAAGAACACTCAAATATTTAAAGCGTAGTGAGGTGATGGAGGAATTGGAATCTAAGAAAAGTCCTACAAGGAGGGTGGGGACAGATCCCTCAAAACCTTGAGTTAAATGAGGGGTATGAATTACATCCAAGAAGAGGGAGCAGTTGTTAGAGGGCTTTAGTCAGGAAGTGACATGAATCACTTTATATTTTTCACAGATCACTCTGGCTGCTAAGCGGTGAATAGATTGCAGGAAGGATGAGCAAGGACGGGAGTGGGGGTATCGGCTGGAAGGACATTGTAGTAGTGGCAGGCTTGGGATGATGTTGGCTTTGCCTAGGACGACGGATGTGGAGACCGAAAGAGGTGGATGGATAAATGGTTGGATGGATGGATAAATGGTTGGATGGATGGATAAATGGTTGGATGGAAAGAGGTGGATAGATAAATGGTTGGATGGATGGATAAGTGGTTGGATGGAAAGAGGTGGATAGATAAATGGTTCGATGGATGGATAAATGGTTGGATGGATGGATAAATGGTTGGATGGAAAGAGGTGGATAGATAAATGGTTGGATGGATGGATAATTCAGTGACAGAGCACGTACGTTTTATGCCCTCGGTCTTTGATTTCTTGCTGCTTGAACCCAGAGAAATATTAATTGATTTTCCTTAAGAAGCTCATTGACTATTTAAGCTTTTCTCGGTCAATACAGAGCAAGTGACAAAATGAAAAACAACGGGTGTCTAGGAAAAAATAACCCCTGTGTCACCCTCAAATTGCAGACAAAGAGACTGGGGTCCTCAAAGGAGAACACCTGACCTGTGGATGGACAGCCAGCCAGGGTGGGCTGGGAGTTGAACTAGGATCCCGCCCTGCTGATCTCAGTTGCAGGGCCCTTGCTCCACTGCAGGCGGCTGAGACCATGCCGTTGTGCACCCTTTCTCACTCAGGAGAGAAGCCAGGGCCATCGGTTACTGCCATCCACCACGGTGACACGATGCCAAGAAACAGGTGGAAGTCGCCACCGCGCGTTGTCCACCAAGCGACAAGCGATGCTGAGGAAGGCATGCCCTGAAGCTGCACTCTGGAGCCAAGTGGGGCAGGCGTGCAAGAGCTGTCCTATCCCAGACGTGCAGCAAAGCATCTCCCAGCAGAGGGAAGAGACAGGCGCAGGCTGAAATATATGTGCATCTATGTCTAGAGACAGAAGGAAACCAAAGCATCCAAAATGAGGCATCCAAATGGGGTGCTTTCCAGGGTGTGGGTATGTCCAAGGAAATGAAGGGAGACAGAGGGTAAAAGGAAGTGAGTAAATGGCAGAGCTAGAGGCGCTCCTTGTGGGCAGAGGGGTGTATGACTGGCTGTGTTCATGCATGTGAGTACGTTTGTGTGCATGCATGGGGGAGTGCACCAGCTGTAGTGCGCACCAGCGGTTGTGTGCCTGTGTGTTTATTTGTGTATGTGTGATTGAGAGAAACATTTGAGGGCTATCTCTGAACGTTCTCCTTTCACAGTGACCTGTGCTCTTAAGGAAAAGAAGGATGGAGATTTATTTCTGCTGTTTGGGAGTTGAGGTCCATATGAGCTCCTGGTGGTTGGATGGGGAAGGAATCGGGGGATGGGAGAGAGAAAGAGACAGAGAAACTGAGTCCGAGGGAGTCAGCGGGAGAAGATGGAGAGACAGGGAGACAGAGAGGCAGAGAGACAGCAGGCAGGGTCCAGCACAGAGGCTGCCAGCAGTTCTTAGCCCAGCCCCACAGCCCCAGGTATCTGCGCTCTCCCGGAGTGGTTTTCATCCCGCGTGCTGTGATTACCCTGCCTGCTTTATGGTGTGTCAGTCCTTTACAGGACTGGGAATTGCTTGGGAAAAGACCTCATTTTTTTGTTTCAAACCCCTAAAAAGCAGCTCTTCTCTGTTTCGGCTTTCTCTCAAAGGCAGTCTCCGAGAGGGAGATGGATTCTCTGCATCCTGTCTCACTGCTGTAGCCAGATGGAGGTGGCAAGGCCCCCAGGCAACCCTGGGAAGGGGAGGTGGAGGGAGGAAGGGGAGAGGAGGGAGAATTCCATTAGAGCACGCCCCAGGTTGTCCAAGTGAAACATGCAGAGAAGAAAAACAATACCTTTCTTGCCCTCACAGGTGACTCTGGAATAAGAGAGTAAATCTCCAAGAGTTCCCCGGAAGGCAGATTTTATAGAAGCCATGGAGGAGGCTGGGGGTAGGCAGGGGACATGTTCAGAGATGGGGAGATAGTTAGACTTAGGAGTCAGTGACTGTTCACAAGAAGGCATGGGTCAAGAGTCCTGGGTGAGGGTGGCTGGGCTGCCAAGGGGCAGGTTGGGCTCTTCGTGGTCAGAATCTTCTTGCAGAGTTGAAGTCTAATCAGGCCAGTCTGGCTGGGATATTGAGCATCTGGTCCTGATGCTTTTGTTATCACTGTCCACCACTTGAGATCTATGTGAGGAGTGCAGTGGCTTGGTGACAACACAGACAGCTTTTCAAGAACGTGCACTGGGGGCTCCCCCAAGACCCCATCCCCAGATGGAGACAAGTGCACCCAACCAACACGTATGGAGGGTTTACCATGTGCCTGGCACTGGGCTGGGTGCTGGGGCACAGCAGGGAAGACTGAGTCCTGCTCTCGTGGAGATTAAGGGTAAGTGGGAAAAGGTAGTTTGAGATGAGCCAATAATGAATGATGGAGGTAGTGATAAGAGATCTGTCAAAAATACAGCAATGGGAGTCCCAGGTGTGGCTCGGTGGTAATGAACCTGACTATCTACGAGGACTTGGCTTCAATTCCCTGGCCTCACTCAGTGGGTTAAGGATCCAGCGTTGCCGTGAGCTGTGGTGCAGGTTGCAGATGCTGCTCAGATCCCACGGTGCTGTGGCTGTGCTGTAGGCCGGCAGCTGCAGCTCCTGTTAGACCCCTAGCCTGGGAACCTCTATATGCCATGGATGAGGCCCTAAAAAAAGACAAAAAAAGAAAATACAGGAATGGATTCAATAGGTAGTGATATATATATATATATATATATATATATATATATATATATATATATATATATATTTTTTTTTTTTTTTTTTTTTTTTTTTTTTTTTTTTTTTTTTTTTTTTTTTTTTTTTGTCTTTTGCCTATTTAGGGCTGCACCCACAGCATATGGAGGTTCCCAGGCTAGGGGTCCAGTTGGAGCGGTAGCTGCTGGCCTATGCCACAGCCACAGCAACGCGGGATCCGAGCCGCGTCTGCAACCTACACCACAGCTCACGGCAACGCCAGACTCTTAACCCACTGAGCAAGGCCAGGGATTGAACCGGAATCCTCATGGATACTAGTCGGGTTTATTAACCACTGAGCCACGATGGGAACTCCCAATAGGTAGTGATTCTCTGGGGATGTTATGTGGCTTGGTTCCTTAGGAAAGGTCTAGTGAGGAAATAATATTTGGGATGAAATCTGAATGATGTAAGAGGAGATGTGGAAGCTTGAAGGTCACCATAACAGCATAGAATGTATTTCTAAGTACAACCAAGAGCCATTGGAGGGTTTTAGTGGGGGAAGTGAAGGATTCTGGGTAGAAAATGGATTGAAGGGGATGGAGCAAGAGCAGAAAACAAAGGGGCATCAGCTGCAGTTGTCCAGGCAACAAATAATGGTGCCTTGGAGTAGTGTGACAGCAATGGAGATGGTAAGATGTGATTGTCTCTACACCCACCAAAAGGGTTAAAATTAAGGAAACTAAAGATGCCAAGTAATGGCCAAGAAAGGGACAACAGAGACTCTCCTTTACTACTGGTGAGAGCATGAACTGTTACGAACATTCTGAAAACTGCTAGACAGTATCTTCTAAAGCTCAGGATACATCTATCTCAAGACCCAGACGTTGACTCCTGGGAATATGTTAAACAAGAATGAAGGCTCATGTAAAAGAATTCTAACAGCTTGATGTATGGAAACCTCAAACTAGGAAACCAAACGTCCTCCAGCAGGAAAATAGTTCAGAAAATCGATTACCGAATCACCCAACAGCACGCATGCAAGTCACATGGATCACGTTGAGCCAAACAAACAAACAAACGAAAGTCAATTGCAAAAGAGTATATACAATTTGAGTCCTTTAGGATGTGTGTCATGAACAGGTGATCGAAGTCAACATATGGCTACATTAGAAGGATATTCACTGGAAAGGATTATGAGGAAGACTTCTCAGATGCCGGATATGCATATCTTGCAGATGGTAGCCCAGGTGCACTCATACGTAAAAATGAAAGGAGTGTAATAGAATTTTGTGTGTTAAGTGTTGCACAGAATTTTTCATTCATATGAGAAAATGACTGGAGTTTAACACATATATGCAATTTTGAGTGTAAGTTATACCCAAGTGATAAAGTTAACAAAAGTGGTTTAGTGAGGGTATGTTTTAGAGGTAGATCCAAAGATCCAAGAGAACCTGCTGAGAGGTTTGGTGTGTGGTGAGAAGGAGAGCGATGAGTCAAGGATTCTTGGGTTTCGGGCTTAAGCCATCAGGTTGGTGCCCCAAATTGGAGTGACTGATATCCAGCTGGGCAAAGTGTGCTCCCCAAGGACCTTGGTCATCACTGATCATCTGTAGACAAGCCATGGACACTAAGGTCTAAATCTTTGATTCACTCTCTTTATTCAGAGCATAAGGATCCAGCTTAAGACTGGGTTTAGTACGTAAGTACAGAAGGGTCAGGCTGCCAAAGAGTAGGTCTCTGAGGTCTGGTTAACTCTGAGGAGTCTGGGGTGGAGTTAGGCAATGGTGCGAGGAAAGATGGGGATGAGCCCATCTGGTGGAACTACCTAGGAATGACTGGGCTGTAAAACCTCTGCTTTGAGGAGAAGAATCTAGGAGCTGAGCTGTGATTGTCGGTGGACATCGTGGAACATGCCTTGGGGCTGTAGCAAATAGGAGATGTAGAGAAACTCACTGATTCATTAATTCATCGCTCATTCATCCATCCAACCATCCACCCATCCACCCATCCATCCATCCACCCAATACTTCCTAGCACCTGATGTGTGCTCAACATTGTGGATGCAGAGGACAAATAAACAGATGTGGGTCTTGCCTTCTTGGAGCTCAAAAGCTATTGGGAGGAGAGGGAGTGGCCACCATCTTATTCTCAGGTCAACTCTTCATAGAGAGGAGGAGACACCTTGCTGCTTTCATTACCCTGAAAACCCACCTTGGAGACTTTGGACACAGCAAGCCCAAGGTGCTCTCAGCAACTAGAGAAAGAACCGTGTTGAACCTCAGAGGCCAGGAGGAGACTGATGGAGCAGCTTTTAGCCTCAGCAGGCTGTTCCTGCTGGATAGTCCCAATTGCCTTAAGGATAGTCCCTAATCACACCTCTGAGGGCAGATAACACTGTACGGTGTGTGTGGTCTTCTGCCTGTGGGAGAAGCCTCGGCAATGTCCATCTGAGCCCAGGTCAAAGAAAGGGACAGGAATCCACAATGGCAAGAGTTATCAGCTCATATGAAAACGGCTTCTAGGAAGATGAACAAATGGGAAAAATGACAACCCTCTAGACCAGGATGGATTTCTTTTAAGACTTCCTTCCCTGAGCTGTCTGTTGCCCAGTCTAAGGAGTCCTCACAACCTTATGGGTGGGAACCAGAGACTTCCTATCCAAAACTGGCACCAGCTTTGTCTTCACTCCATAATGAGTAATAATAGTAATAACAAGTGATAGGAATGATACAAAACCATGTATTGAGACTCTTTTAGCATCAGTCACTTTCCGCATTATTTCCTTTAATCTCACACTAAGCGATGACCCAGTCTAAGCCATTGGCACCATGGAGCTCCAGGAAGGAGGACATCCAAGTAATAACAGAACTAGTTGGGAGTTCCCACCATGGCTCAGCGGTAATGAACCCGACTAGCATCCATGAGGATACGGGTTCCATCCCTGGCCTTGCTCAGTGGGTTAAGGATCCAGCGTTGCCGTGAGCTGTGGTGTGGGTCACAGATGCAGCTTGGATCTGGGGTTGCTGTGGCTGTGGTGTAGGCCGGCAGCTATAGCTCCAATCTGACCCTTAGCCTGGGAAAGTCCTTATGCCGCAGGTGTGGCCCTAAAAAGATAATGATAATAATAATAATAGAATTAGCCTGGGACTTGCTCTTTGTCAGATGCCATTGTCACTGCTTTACTTCACCTGACTTTATAGCAAACATATTACTTAGGCTTCATTAGTATCTCCACTGTGCAAAGAAACTGAGGCCCGGAATGGGTGACAAGATGCCAAGGACATGGCAGAGCAAGTATGGAGCCCTAGCAGCCTGGCTTCAGAGTCTGTGCAGCTAGCTACTCTGCTAGGGTCAGGCTAGTCTGAAACTTTCCCCAGAGGGGCTGACAAGTCCATGTCATTTTTGTGCAGGAAGGGAGTGCTTTTGCAAGGCCTGAAATTCCACTGAGAAGTAAAAGTCCACCCTGCTAAGAGAGAGAGAGGTGCTTCAGAGTTTCTGGAAGATGTGGGCTCTGGTCCTCTGCCTTTCTAGAAGACACACAGAATTGATCATCTGTAAAGCGAGACTGTTGGTCTGAACTACCTCGCTTGCTTCCTCCTCCTCTCAAGAAATGAAGCTGATTGTGTGGCAAGACCTCCTGTACACTCTAACTAGAATCCAGGAAAACTGAAAGTCACGCCACTCTGAAGTTCGGACAGGTGGCCAGAAACGTCTAAATGCGTTGACCCCACCCCCACCCCAGCTCCCACCCGAACTTGCTCTAAAATCCTCTCTCCTTCTTTAATATTTCTCCTTCTTCTTCTTCTTCTTCCTCCTCCTCCTCCTCCTCCTCCTCCTCCTCCTCTTCTTCTTCTTCTTCTTCTTCTTCTTCTTCTTCTTCTTGTTTTTTTCCTTTTGGCTGTGCCCACAGCATGTGGAAGTTCCCTGGCCAGGGATCGAACCCATGCCACAGCGGTGACCCGGGCTGCCACAGTGACAATGCCAGCTGGGGTCCTTAACCTGCTGCACCACAAGAGAACTCTATTAATAATTCTTTTTTCCCCCTGAAAATCTGCCATGCACTACCTAGTGCATATACTACCTAGTTAAATCCCCATTTCAGCCGCGGTAAAATCAAAGTATCACCCCCATTTTACAGATGAGAACATCAAGGGCCAGAGAGGTTAAGTCAATCGCCCCAATACATACTGTTACTTAGTGGCAGAGCTGAAGTTCTAATTATGATCTGTCAGTTGCTAAAACCCAACTCCTCACCAGTACTGATTTCCTCTTGAGATTGTTCAGAAGAATCCCAGGGTGCTTATAATTTGGGGGGGGGGGCATGGACCCTGCATAGCTCATCTCTCCTAAATAAACCCTGGCAACTTCTAAGGAATTCTACCTTCCCTCACTGGGCAATAAAGGAAGGAGCTGGGAGAGATCTGGCTTTGCCCATCAAGAAGCTCCCGATTAGAAAGCTAGTTAACAATTCATCTAAAAGAAGCAGAGTATTCCAAGCATAACCAAATTAATATTTATAGAGGGAGTGCTTTGCTCAGACCCAATTATTCTGAGGACCTGGAAGCCGAGCACAAGCAGTGCGTAGAGTGAGGAAAGAGAGCGGGGCTGCCAGGGGAAGCGGGCCCTGGGGACAACTGCCAGGATGCTGTTGGGTGCAAAGCGTGGGGTGTTGATGGGGGCTGGGCGTATTTGGGGGGATGTGCAGGTAACTCAGTCCAGGCCCTTCTATTTACAGGTGGGCTCTGAGCTTCAATTATTCTCCTTTGCACAGAACATGGGCAAAGCCTGTCTTTGCAGGGGTCACCAACCCAACGGTTTACAGAGGCTGGACAGTAGGGTAAATTCCTCAATGGGCCTGATGGGGGCGCTGCAAACTGGAGAGCAGGTTCCACCATGCCCCACCTCTGATCCATCCTGCCAGTGGGAACGGGGGCCCCACCTGGTCAGCCAGATTTTTTTTTTTTTTTTGTATAGAAAATTGAAATTTGAATATAAAATCCCCATAGCAACTAATTTACATTTTTAAATAGTGAGAGGGCCAACAAAGCATGACTGTGTCATTTTTGGCCCATATGCTGCCTTGCCACAACCTCTGGTCTGGAGGTTGGAGTTTGAGATTATTTCCAGTAGCTCTGAGTTAAGTCCCGTGCTGTGTTTGCCTTACAGAATTCTCCCAGCGCTGGCTTAAAACCAATCAATATGTGATGGTATTTCTCCAGGTTCCAGAGGACTCAGCCCATGCCGACATTCCTATTAGAAATTCTAAACAACCACTGAGAAGAACAAGAAAGAGTTATTATGTCTAAGACCTTAAGGTCGCCCTCAGAACATTCTCTCTCCAGCCTCCTGGCTAGTGATACTGATTTCCGGGTTTCTGATCTCAAATCTCACTTCTCCTGTTCCTTTCCATTTCACACAGCATCAGTGGGATCTTTGGAAAATGTAAATCTGACTGTATCATTCTTCTGCCTTCCAGAGAATTCCCCATTGCCTTCCCTCAAAAGATCGACCTCCTTAGATTCACATTTAAGACCCTACGTGATCTGTCCTTCACTCATCTCTCCTGCCTCATCTCCCACCGCCTTTAGCCTCACATCCTTTCATGGTTAGGAGTCTTTGTTTGGAAGAGCAGGAAGTGGGTCCTATTAACTGCAGCAGAGCAGGATCAATAAAAAGACTGCTGTCACCTGACTCTAAACCACCACAGTCACATGCCTGGATCTCTGTTTCTCCACTTTCCCAATTCAGGCTGTTCTCAATGTAATAGCCAGAGTCATTTTAACCTTGAATCTGAGCTTGCCTCTCCCTTGCTTAAAGCCCTCCAAGGACTCTCATTTCACTGAAAATAAAAATCAAATCGTCATCACGATGTGCTACAATAACTAACATTTATGAAACTCTCAGGTCCCAGACATTTTTCTAAGCATTTGACATGTATTAACATGTCACAACAACCTTGTGGGATAATTCTATCATTATCCCCATTTAACAGATGGGGACACTGAAGGATAGAGAGGTCAGATTTTACGACCAGTGGCTCATGGCTGGAAGGTGGTGAATTCAAGAGGAATTGGCTGACTCCAGAGCCTGTGTCTCATCCTCTCCTGCACCTCATCCTAATACTGACCTTCTCATCCACCCTGCTCCAGTCTCACTTATGTCATTGCTGTTCTTCAGACTTGTCACTCATTCTTCACTTGTCAGTCCAACCTCAGAGCCTTTTCACCTGCTCTTTCTTCTGCCTGGAACTTCCCTCCATCAGAACTCTGTATGGCTTCTTGTACGACCTCTTCCAAGAAGCATCCCAACCTCTCTAAGCTAGCACCTCTCTCCTTGTGCTATGTTATTCCCCTAAACTGTGCCAGTTTTTTCAAAGCACTACATCAACAGAAAGGCAGGAGGATAAATTTGAAAAGCACGGGGATGAGCTTTTAGAGGTTCTTGTAACAGGAGCTGATAGGATTGTTCCAGGTCACTGGAGTGAATCAACTCCCACCATTTCTCCATCCTTGATACAAGTTCCAAGGAGAGACAGACTCCTGGTGGCAGGCACATGGCCATGTACTTCCTTCCTGGCTGAGAGAGAGCAGGGACTCTTGATGGACAGTCAAGGTAGCTGCCAGTCCAAATGGTACTTTGGTACAACCTTGGTATAAGTTTGGAGAAAACGCCCTTCTTTGAGACAGGCACAGCCCTCTTCCACCGTGCATGGTTAGTGAACAGAACCAGGGCTCCATTTCAGCCTTGAACCCAAGAGGAACCCTTGTGCAGTGTACAACCTGCACAACCACATGTGCCCACCTAATCAGGACTGCTCACTGATGGGGAGAGGTAATTCCTCAAAATAGAATAAAGGACTATCACTAAAGAGATGAGGTTGCATGCTCACTGCCCTCCCCCCCACCCCCATAAATCCATTAATGTCTACTGGCTATGCTTAACCAGTGACTCTCAACTCTGACTGTACATTAGAATCACCTGATGGGCTTTACAAATATTCAAATTCTAAAGTCCTATCCAAAACCAATTATATCAGTATCACCACCATCTCTGGAGCTGCCACCCGAGCATCAGTATTTTTTTAAATTACTTAATGAATTTTATTACATTTATAGGTGTACAAAAGTTATCAGAACCAAATTTTATGGCATTTCCATCCCCAACCCTCAGTGCATCCCCGCACCCCCCCCAACTTGTCTCATTTGGAACCATAAGTTTTTCAAAGTCTGTGAGTCAGTATCTGTTCTGCAAAGAAGTTCTTTGTGTCCTTTTTTTTAGATTCCACATGTAAGTGATAGCATTTGATGTTGGTGTCTCATTGTCTTACTGACTTCACTTAGCTTGATAATTTCTAGATCCGGCCATGTTGCTATAATATTTCGTTCCTTTTAATGGCTGAGTAATATTCCATTATGGATATGTACCACATCTTCTTTATCCACTCCTCTGTCGATGGACATTTAGGTTGTTTCCATGTCTTGGCTATTGTATAGAGTGCTGTAATGAACACTGGAGGACATGTGTCTTTTCAAGTCATGGTTTTCTCTGGATAGATGCCCAGGAGTGTGGGCTTACAGGATCAAATGCTAATTCTATTTTCAGTTTTCTGAGGAATTTCCATACCATTTTCCACAGTGGTTGCACCAATTTGCATTCCCACCAACAGTGTAATAGGGATCCTTTTTCTTCACACCCTCTCCAGCACTTATTGTTTGTAGATTTTTTGATGATGGTCATTGTGGCCAGTGTACGGTGGTACCTCATAGTGGTTTTGATTTGCGTTTCTCTAATAATGAGTAGAGCATCAGTATTTTTTTTTTTTTTGTCTTTTTGCCTTTATCTAGAGCCGCACGCGCGGCATATGGAGGTTCCCAGGCTAGGGGTCTAACAGGAGCTGTAGCTGCCGGCCTACACCACAGCCACAGCAATGCGGGATCCAAGCTGCGTCTGCAACCTACACCACAGCTCACGGCCACGCCGGATCCTTAACCCACTGAGCGAGGCCAGGGATCGAAACCGCAACCTCACGGTTCCTAGTCGGATTCGTTAACCACTGAGCCACGACGGGAACTCTGAGCATCAGTATTTTTAAGCACTCTCAGTGACTCCAACTTGCTGCCAGGTTTGAAGACCACTACTCTAAACTCTACCTCCTCTGAATGTGTCTCAGTTGGACTTCAACATGTATCACTTCTATGTCCTTGTTCCAATTGCCATCTTTTCTTAGGATGCTCTCTCACACACACACCTGTCTTTGCTGTGATAACTCCTATTCGAATCCTCACGAAAACATACCTGCTTCCACTCACCACATGCCATGCATGCTTCTCTATCACCATGCATTCCACATCTCACTGTTTGTCATCAGAACCGTGTGTTCATTCCACTAGACCATGAAGTCCTGAAGACAGAGTAGGGGCCAGATTCATCCTAGAGCCACAGTCTAGACCTAGAGATCTAACCCTAAAATTTTAGGGACTTCTGATGGTCATCCTTCCATTTCTTACTTTCTGCCAATACTGCACCCCACTTGGAAAACTCAGGAGTTTTGGTGGTTTTTGTTGTTTTTTTTTCTTTTTCTTTTTTCTTTTTTGCCTTTTAAGGCTGCACCTGTGGCATATGGAAGTTCCCAGGCTACAGGTTGAACACCACAGCCTACCCCACAGCTACAGCCATGCAGGCTCCGAGCTTCATCTTCAATCTACACCACAGCTCATGGCAATGCCAGATCCTTAATCCACTGAGCGGGGATCGAACCTGCATCCTCATGAATATGAATCAGGTTCATAACTCACTGAACCACAGCGGGAATTCGCATTGATCTGTTTCGTTGGTCAGGTTTTTTTGGTTTTTGCTCTTTGGACTTTGGAAAGTAAATTGGTCCCAGTGCCTCTTTCTGTTTGCCATAAAGATATCCACCCACTTGGTCTCCGTTAAAAAAACCCCTCCATCACCTCTTCACTTCCTTTACTTCCCAAGAATTTTCAGTTTTCCCTGCAGCCCCTGCTCTTTCCTTAAAGACAAAAAACAAAAAACAAAAAAACAACTTTACATTCTCCCAGGCGTTTCATCCCCTCGAGGCTTGAAGAATTCTGATATCTCCCAGCCTCACCCTGCCTTTCCCGAGACAAGCAGCCAGGAATTGAATTAGCCGGATGGTCCAAAGAAAGGATTTTGACTGATCCATGCAGGCCTTTTTTCCCTTCATGTACTGGAGACAGATGAGGGACAGATTTCACAGAGAGCTCCCATCTCTGCTCAGTGTCAGCAGCTGCTCTTAAGTCAACCAAGCAGTGGTGTGTGTCTGGGCTGAAGAGAACAGAGGTTGCTTAAATTGTTTTCCATTCCCCTCTGAAACCAATAAGTGCTACTCCATTGCTTGGCACAATTGAGTTCCTGAACGGTGCCCCAGTGGGGTGTCAAATCAAATCTTAATCCTGTCAAGGGCTGGCTCTGGGAGCTTCCAGGAGCAGGCAGACAGACAAGCGAGGAGAGGTTGGGGTTCCTGTTTCAATTGGTCTGTGCAGGGGACTGAGGAGACCACTCCTGTCACCACGGGAGAAAGGCCATCCATCCTAGCTAATATCTGGGTCTTACTACTAGCAAAGAGCTGGGTCTTAGAGATGCCTTCTGGAAGGTTCAAACAGGCATGAGCAATAGTACACGCCAGTCCTAACTTTATAAGGCTCGACACAGCAGACCATCATCAGAGGGCATGAGGTTGATGAAATAATGGCAGGAAGGCAAGAGAAGTTCCCACAGTCACGCTGGGTCTGAGCCGTGTCTGCAGCCTACACCACAGCTCATAGCAATGCCGGCTCCTGAACCCACTGAGCGGGGCCAGGGATCCAACCTGTGGATACTAGTCAGGTTCGTGACCACTGAGCCACGATGGGAACTCCCCATTCACTTCTTGATGCACATTTGCTTTGTTTCTCGTTTAGGTCTATTATGAATAAAGTGGCTACAAATCTTATTCCCACCCCTTTCGTCAGTATTCGCCTGCATTTATCTTGGCATAATCCCTAAGGGTGGAAGGAGCGGTTGAATGATAAATGAATGCTTAACTTTCAAAGAAACTGACAAACTCTTGCAAAGTGGCCATACCTCACACCGCTTTACACTCTCAGTACCAGAGCATGAACATTCTTCTTGCTCCACATCCTCGCCAACACTTGGTATGAGCCGTCTTTTCATTTTAGCCATTCCGGTGGTTCTATATCAGTAAAGTTTTAAGTTTCTGTAATAACTAATGATGAGCACATTTTCAGGTGCTTATTTGCTATTCAGGACTCATTCTGATGAAGTGTATGTCAAATATTTTGCCCATCACTTTAACAGTTTGATTGTTTTCTTGGTTTGGAATTACAAGCGTTCTTTATATATTCAAACGCAAGTTTTTGTCAAACGTGTTTTGAAACTATTTCCTCCAAGTGCGTGGTTTGCCTTTTGATTTCTCTAAGTCTTTTAAAGAATAACAGTTTAAAATTTGATAAAATCTAATTTAGCGATATTGTTTCTTTTATCATTCCTGGTGTGTGTGTGTGTGTGTGTGTGTGTGTGTGTGTGTGTGTCTGCGTGTGTGTGCGCTCATGTGCATGCGTGTTATTAAAGACATATTTGCCAAAGTAAGGTCACTGAGATTTTTCTCCTGTGTTTTCTTTCAGAAGTTTTATATTTTAGCTCTTACATTTAGATCCATAATCCATGAGTTAAATTTTGTATAAGAGGCATGCATCGAGGTTCTTTTTTATTCATTATGTATTTATTTATTTATAGCTGATCAATTATTATTGAAAAGATTACTCTTCCTTCCAGTGAATTGCCTCAGCACCTTTGTGAAAAGTAGTTGAGTCTGTATGGATGTTTGAGCTTATGAATCTCCATTCTGTTCCATATATATGTGTGTGTGTGTGTATAAAAATTTTTACAGCAATAGTATAACTTCTCCAGCTCTGTTCCTCGAAGTGCTTTTGGTTATTCTAACTCCTTTGAATTTCCATACAAATTTTATAATCAGCTTATCAATTACTACAAGAAAATAGTTTGCTAAGATCTTGAGGAAACAAACATCTTAAAATGCCAAGTTTTCTTATTTCAAACACAGTATATCTCTCCATTTTTAGGTCTTCTTTAATTTATTTTGTAAATTAAAAAAATTATTTTTAGGAGTTCCAATTGTGGCTCGGTGGGTTTAGAACCATCCATGAGGATGTGAGTTCAATCCCTGGCCTCAATGAGTGGGTTGGGGTATCCAGTGTTGCTGCAAGCTGTGGTGTAGTTCCCAGATGTGGCTCAAATTTGGTGTTGCTGCGGCTGTGGCGTAGGCCAGCAGCTGCAGCCCTGATTTGACTCCTAGCCTGGGAACTTCCATGTGCTGCAGGTGTGGCCATAGAAAGAAAAAAAATTATTTTTAGTTGTACAGATATTGTACCTTTAAGCAAAATCATGCCTTTGCATTTCATTTTTTTTTTAATTTTCTAATTGTTCACTCCTAATACATAGAAGTTCAATTGAACCTGTTTCCTGCACTTAATATAATGGCACTTAGAACCTATTTGTCTGTGTCCTCCATTGGTCTCCAACTCTTGTTCTGCTCAGTTAATCTGTTGAGAATCTGAGGATTCCTTATTAATTGCCTTAGTCTCAGTCTCCTTACTGATCCCTCGTGTGGTGTTCTTGGTCCTATTTTTCATGTCCTCATCATGAAGACCAAGCTCATCCCAAGCTCATCACTGGGAAGTTGCTCAATTATATCATCTGGGTATTGACTTGTACCCAAGGGATGTCCTAACCAATATATATATACCACTCACATTCAAGAGGGACAGATAATCAGTTTAGCTCAACCTCGGTCCATACCCCAATCTTTCATCCATTCTTTAGACACATTTAGCCCAGCAGTTTTTAAACCTGGTTCCCAGAATATCCCGACCAGAATGTAGAGTTTGTGATGCTCTGAATCTTATCAGAATAAAAGAAACATCAGAAGAATGTATTCGTCCACATTCTCTATGGCAAGGATCAGGGGGAGGGCTTCCTAGTGTAGTGTGAATTATAGAAGCAGCAAATCAAAGATCATTCGATACTAAAAATATACAGTTAGAAATGAAAGTGGGAGGAGGGGAGGCCCATTCACAATAGTCATAAAAACTATAAAATATCTATGAATAAATTTAGCCAGCACGGCACTTATCTGAATAAAACTATAAAGTTTTATTGAAGAGCATAAAACATGATCTGAATTAATGGAGAGACAGAGCATGCTCCTGAATGGGATGGCTGTATCATAAACTATCCACATTTTCCAAATTAATAAACCTATTTGCCAAGATTTCTAACAGAATTCCCATGTTTTATTTTTTTAATAACCTTTTTTGCTTTGATCATCTTTTAGAAGAATGGGGCAAAATAAGTTTGTTAAAATTTTTTGGATTTTTGGGAGTTCCCTTCGTGGCTCAGTGGTTAAAGAATCCGACTAGGAACCATGAGGTTGCGGGTTCGATCCCTGGCCTTGCTCAGTGGGTTAAGGATCCGGCGTTGCCGTGAGCTGTGGTGTAGGTTGCAGACGCAGCTCGGATCCCACATTGCTGTGGCTGTGGCAAAGGCCAGCAGCTACAGCTCCTGTTAGACCCCTAGCCTGGGAACCTCCATATGACGCGGGTGCACCTCTAGATAAAGGCAAAAAGACAAAAAATAATTTTTTTTGGATTTTTTTAACAAAAAAAAAAGAATGGCAGAGAAGGAATTGTGCTCTCACTCATGTAAAAGCGTACTCTAAAGATTCTCTAATCAAAAGAGTATTGGCATAATAATAGATACTGTAGTAGAAAATAATAGAGATTACAGAATAGATCCTGGTATATAAATAAATTTAGTATCTGACATAGATGATATTTTAATTAAATGAGAAAATAAAGGTCCACTGCATAAAAGGTTCTGGCCTAACAGGCCATCCTTCTGGGAAGACACAAACCTTAACTCCTGCTATACACAACCCCAACGTAGAGAAATAAACTCCAGCTGGGAAAAAAAGATGTAATGAAAATGTAAGTGAAAAATAATTCATAATAAAATATGAATACACACTTAAGGAACATATTTGTAAGACCTCAGGTTGATAGAAAACTTCTTAAATAACAGAGAACATTCAAAAATCCCTACCAAAAAAAAAAAAAAGGAAAAAGGTATTACAAAATCTACGGACAAGTAATAGTTTGGGAAAACATAAATTTGAAACATTGCAAATAAAAGTTGGAGTTTATGCACACGTGATTCATAAATATTTAGGGAAAAAATCAACCGTTTCAAAAATACAAAAAAAAATCAAGGCCAAATGATATCAATGGAGTATTATTAGAGATACTGATAGGGGCTCAAAGACGTCCAAATTGCCATAGTTGAACATAATGCAAGTTTCTCTATCACTTCCACGAAGACTAACTAGACTGAGTCTTTCTGTGTGTTAGGACCAGGCTCCTTCCATCTGGCAGCTCGGCCCTTCTCTAGGGTCTAAATCCTCTGCATTAGGATGTCAGCTAGAGGAAAGGAATGAAGAATCACCCATGAGATTCATAGGAACAAACCTGGGAGTGAAGAAAACATTACTTCCCCTCACATTCCATTGGCCAGAACTCAGTCACATGACCACCATAAGCTGCAAGGAATGCTGGGAAACGTAGTCCCTTTATGGGCTTCAGATAAAGCGAAAATGAGGTTTGATGAGCAACTGGAAGATGCTGCCATGGTTTGGAAATTCCCAAGACAGAAATTAGTGGCCAATGAACGTATGATAAGATCCTGGCATGTGTCAGTATTTGAGAAAAGCAAGTTAAAATGTGGTTTCTCATTCAAAAAACTGAAAGGAAATAAAAGTGTTAACACACAGGTATGGCAAAGACATGAGGAGATGGGATTCTTTCATGTGTTTCTGCTATAAATAAGAAATGCTAGGAGTTACCTTCGTGGCTCAGTGGTTAACGAATCTGACTAGGAACCATGAGGTTGTGGGTTCGATCCCTGGCCTTGCTCAGTGGGTTAAGGATCCGGCGTTGCCGTGAGCTGTGGTGTAAGTTGCAGACGCGGCTCAGATCCCGGCATTGCTGTGGCTGTGGTGTAGGCCGGCAGCTACAACTCCGATTAGACCCCTAACCTGTGAACCTCCATATGCCATGGGTGCGGCTCTAGATAAAGGCAAAAAGACAATAAATAAATAAATAAATAAGAAATAAGAAATGCTACCACCTATTTGGGAAACTGTCTGGCAATACCTGGCACACTAAAAAAAACACATATAGCCTCTAATCCAGATAAGCCCACTTCAGGAAATCTATTCTATAAATACAAATGTATGAGTGAATAAAAACAGGTATGTAGGAGTTCCCCTCATGACGCAGCAGAATGAATCCGACAAGGAACCATGAGGTTGTGGGTTCGATCCCTGGCCTCACTCAGTGGGTTAAGGATCTGGAGTTGCCCTGAGCTGTGGTGTAAGTCGCAGACATAGCTCAGATCTGGCATTGCTGTGGCTGTGGCATAGGCCAGAAGCTGTAGCTCTAATTAGACCCTTTGCCTGGGAACTCCATATGCTGCGGGTGCGGCCCCGAAAAGCAAAAACACATGTATGCAGAGATATTTAAAATGACAAAAGTGGAGTTCCCCCCTCACTTAGTGGGTTAAGGATCTGGCATTGCTGTGAGCTGTGGTGTAGGTCACAGATGTGGCTTTGATCCTGCGTTGCTGTGGCTGTGCCGTAGGCCGGCAGCTGTAGCTCTGATTTGACCCCTCGCCTGGGAACCTCCATATGCCATCCGTGCAGTCCTAAAAAAAAAGGGAAGTCGGAAATATCCTGAGTATCGATCAATAATGGAAGAGTTGAACAAATCCCAGTACATGAAATAATATGTGGTTGTTAAAAAAAAAAGGACTGGATTTTTATACTTGGTATTTTAGAGGTATGTTTACAACATATTGTTAAGTAAGAAAAGCAAAGGGCAACAACTGAATTGAGTATTGCCTATTTCTGTTAAATAAACAATGTTCATAAAACATTATTTTGTGTATAGGTTTGCATATGATTATATGAGTTAGGGTTGTGAAGAGTGTTCCAGTGATTGAGACAGCCAGGAGGCATTTTAAACAAACACAAAAACGCACTGAAGAATAAAATAAATACCAGGAATTCTATAAGCATGCATCATGCCTTCAAATATTCATTCAAGTTATCTTTGAGCCAAACCTCTTGTGAGGTGATATAGTTGTGACCCACACAGATACAAAAGACACAATTGGTGCTTACTAGCAGCTTTCAGTCTAAGGGGATGTTGTAAGTAAATGAGCAAATGCTTTAGTGTGATAAATACTTTAATGCGAGCATTGCAGAAGAGCAGTTAACTTCACCTTGATGGAAGCAGGGGATCATGTTCACATTTGAAAACAATAAGCATCTAGATTTGTGACCTTGACCACAGTGTCTAGGAGCTTCTTGACTGTTTCCCATCTTTTTTTTTTTTTGTCTTTTTGCCTTATCTAGGGTGGCTCCCACAGCATATGGAGGTTCCCAGGCTAGGGGTCTAACAGGAGCTGTAGCCGCCGGCCTACACCACAGCCACAGCAACGCGGGATCCGAGCCGCGTCTGCAACCTACACCACAGCTCACGGCAACGCTGGATCCTTAACCCACTGAGCAAGGCCAGGGATCAAACCCACAACCTCATGGTTCCTAGTCGGATTCGTTAACCACTGAGCCATGACGGGAACTCCCCATCTTGTGGATTTTAATATGAATGACCATAATCCCAGCCACAGGGATGGTAGACACAGGACCAAGTTCTGGCAAGTCGGGGTATTTAATCCATAAGGAAGTGCTTGTTGGTTGAGAACTAACAGAATCAGCTTCTGGACTTCTACTGGCCCTAGTTTTGAAAAGAAGTATTCTATTTAATAGGATCTTCTATGGTTCCAGGCTCCTCATGTGAACAGCAACATATCGAGGTTTTTATTTGAAATCTCCCAACGTTTTAACATTTGCAACTGCTTCAGCTTTTAAAAGAAACACCATACAGTCCAAACAAAACATATTTACAGGGTGGGTGCAACCAACGGGGGACACCTTGGTAAACTCTGGCATAAACTTTTCAGCCAGCCATGCCTCCAGATTAGCCCGGTGAACTATTCATCCGGCGTGGCCTGAGCAGGGCAAATTAAGAAGATGCTGAGCGTTTTTATCCCGCTAGCCTCATAGGATGACTAAACGATAATAATTTTCTTTCTACTCATTCACTCGGAGAAGCAATAGTATTGACAGCTTCAGCTTTATTTTTGAAAGTGAATCGCATCTCAGCTGCTTACCAGCTTTGCGGTGCTGTTAATAATAGTATCTGTGTCCTCAGGTTGTTAGGAGGGTTGAGTGGGATAATTGATCCTCCCGATGGCTTACTGATAATAACTTTCAAGAGCGAGGGTCACTGCAGGGAGAAGACAGGTTCTCCAGTCACCCATCATCCAGGCGATTGTAGAAGATCCTTTTAACCTGGACGCAATATCCAAATCTCTGCCCTCTTCTCATCTAGTGGGATGTTCCTTCTTCCTTATGTGTTTTCTGCACAGAGAAGAATTGAAACACTCTTTCCCTTTTTCTTGGAAAAAAAGAACTTACCTTATCTTAGCTTTAGGGTGTCGGGGATTTAGACTAGTGTTGGTTTTCTTACTTTTTCTTTTCTTTTTTTTTGTACCTCTATAAGGACACTATCTCCTTTCTCTCCTCTCTCTTTTTTACACTCTTTTTTAACCTCTCTTTTTCAGCCTCCCTTTATGTGCTGATCCTTTGCCTTCCTGTTCTCTTCCGCTTGTTTCTCCCCCATATCCTTCCTTTACACGACGCGTCCCTTCTCATCTCCCCTTTCTTCCTATTCTTACATCTGTAAAGGAAGCGAAAAGAACTGTGTCATCATGACTGTTTTAAAGTGGAGAGAAATACACTGAAGGTTCCCAGCATTGCCCGGATATAGCAGGCTCTTAATAAATGGAACCCGTTCTTCCTTTTCCTCTTCCTTTGAATATGTCCTCTTCTTTTCTCACTCTTGTTTCCTTACTTAGACAACTCCTTGGCATCCGCCCTCTGACTTCCCCTCCCACCTTTTTGCTGTCAGATATGTATTGGTACCTCCTTCAACCCCGCAGCTCAGTGAGGCAGCTGTCTTCATCCCAACCATTAGCATCCCTTCCTTGGCTTTTTATTGTTCCTCCTTCATTTGAGACACACAATGGTAACTTGTTATATTGTTAAAATGATTGACTGCCTATCACAAAAGAGTCACATTTCATGAACCTCAGAAAGGTTTTTTCAATAAAGCATATTCGCTGTCTGTACATTTTAATTATCTTTGTCAAAGGATTATTTTCGATGCTAAAACTTGAACTCACGGGTATCTTCACTTAGTTCCTTTTCAGAGGGTGTACAGGAAACCCTCATCCACAGACATGCTTGACAGGCGCAGCTACGATAGCATCTCACTTTGAACTTTCTGACTTATGTTGCCTGGAACTCATACCTTACTCCTCTAACGTCACTTCTTGGCTTGGGAATCTTTCATGATTGTTTCCTACTGCAGCAGGCTCTTACCGTGCTGTCTTTGTGACAGCATGAGGTGCTGGCAAAGAGCATGGCTTCTGGAGTCAGACTTCCTCCAAAACTTACGAGCTATGTGATGTTGAGAAGATTACTCAACCTCCTTGTTCCTCGGAAAAATGAGAATGAATGGGTATAATCGCATAGCCACCCCATAGGCTTTGTAAGCGTTCAACAAATCGACGTCTGTAGAAATGCTTAGCAAAATCCCTGTCAGATACTAATGGCCATGTGAAAAAGGTAGCCAATAAAATATTTCAAGACCAAATAATATGGAAACCCACTTATTTCTCCGCTTTAGGTGGAATAGCCTCGTGGAATTCATTCTGAACTCAGTAATGATCGTTTCCATGGACACCACCCATCATGTCCCAGACCCTGTGCTAATGTCCCACACACACGTGTATGTACAGCAGCTTTATGGGGGTAGATGTACTTATCATCTCTATGCTGTTGGTGGGGAAACGAGACACTGAATGCTCACAACGTTAGATCATTCAGCTCTTAAGCGTTTTCTTAAGAAGGTTTCTTCTAGGGGCAAGTGAAAAAAAACGTAACTAAAACTGTTTTATGCAAATACGTGGAGGATTTATTGCTCAGGTAACCACACAGTCCAAAGTGGGAATTTCTAGCTGCAGGCACAGTTGAACCAGGTGATTAAGTCACACCGCCTGGAATCCGTCTTTATCATCTCTTGGCCCCCATTTATCCTCTTATCCTGAAATAGGCTCTTCCCACGTGGTGACAAAATAAGAAAGAAAAAAAACAGTATCTTCTTTTTAACTTTTTAATCTCTTGTGTAATTTCTTCTTGATTCATGTGGTTGTCCCAAGCTGTTTTTCTGTACAGTCATTTTGCCTGTAGCTGAGCTGATTTTATTCTTGTGATTTCTATTTAATTCATTAATTTTATAATAACGTTGTTTGGGGGTCTCAATTTATTTCCTGAACTCTGCAATAGCCCTTTTCATCCCATTCTATTGTTCTATTATCTCAACTCTGAGCTCTCCTGTTATTGAAATCTTATTCTAATTAGTTTTTTTTTTCTGTAGCCTGAAGTACTCTTCCTGCAATTCTGTGAGCTATGCTTTCTTTTCAACAAGTTTCTTCACCTGTCTTTTGTGAGCTCTAGGACGTATTTCTCCCTTTCTTGCCTTTTAATTGCATTAGTAGATGTTCAGCGTTGCAATGTTTTTATAAGCCTCTTGTTCATACTAACCACTTTCCATGACCTTTCTATGAAGTAAATATACATATATATCTATGTGTGCATATATATAGAGAGAGAGACAGACAGACAGACAGACAGAGACAGAGACAGAGATCAAGTGAATTTGCTTTTCCCTCTTTGGTCCTTATCTGAAACTTGCGTATCTTTTTGATCAACAAGAGCTTGGGCATCCCTTACATACCCTTTTATATACAATTACACATACACAAGAAGAAGGTAAGTTGGGGTGGAGAGTAAGCTTTGCTAGGAATTATTAGATCAACCATGCTCCCCTCCCCTCCCTCCCTGTCCCCCTCATTTCTGTCTCTTTCATTAAATGTCCAAGATCTAGGTTTTTTTTTTCCTTTTCCCCCTTAGTTGAAGCTGTATTTCAATGCCTTGAGAAAATTAATTCACACTTTGGATATTATGCCTAATTAGGTCTAAGGGGGCTGAGGAAAAAAAAAATGGCAGAACTTAAGGGTTCCATCGGTCTCAGCAAAAAGAATTCTCTGGTAAGTAGCCAAGACTGAAAGCTATTCTCTAACTTTTAATGAGCAGGTCCTCAGGCCAGATCTCCCTAAACTAGGAAGTACTGATAAGCATCTTATTGACTTCCCCTCTTCCTCTCAATGCCCAGTACTATTTTGGTGAATTCAAGCTGAGTTAGTCTGCTGCTCTTTGACAGAATATTCTGTTTCTTTTCTTCCTTCTCATTTTTAAAGGTTTCGGTTGGATCCCTTTCATTATACAATTGCTGCTAGCAATTTTGTATGGCTTTTACCGTTTTTATTAATTTCCTGAGTTTGGGGGGAATAATGTAGATGTGTGATTCAACTTGAGCATGCTGCTTTTGCCCAGAAGCCCCCGGTAACTCCCTTAGGAAATTCATGTTCTGAGAGTTTGTAGTTCTAGAAAATACTCAGTAATTAAGTAATAGAGATGAGACAGAATGTGTGCTTTCATTTCCAGTTCTAGTGTGCCTTGTGTCTTTCCCACGCTCTCCATGGATATTTTCCACTGGGAAGTGAAAGAGAAAATGGCTTAAGCCACAGCAGATGGGGGGGGTGTTCACTTAAATGATGGGGCTACTTAATATTTTTAATGCCTTCATAGATTCATTCCTTCAAGTACATGTTATTAAGCTGAGTTTTTCCTACAAACACTTTGCTGGGTGCTAAGCTATGTCGACTCAGAAAAAAAAAAAGTTCACAACCTGAAAGTTGAGAGTTACATTTCATTTGGGGTGAAAGTAGGATTTAACCCCAGGAGACAGCATCTCAGGTAGCCTTGAGAAACCACTCCAAGGCAATGAAGGAGGAGCTAGGATATATGGGAGCTTTGGCAACAAAGGACAGGGAGCAAGAACAAAAGAGGTCTGGGCTCACTGAAATCATTCCTTTGATACGCACCTCTGCTAACAGGGCCAGTATCCTGAGTTTTCACAGCCTGCAGGACTCACCAGCTTTCACCCTTGGAGGAGAGTGCATTCACAGATGACAATGCCATTCTTTTTTTTTAATTAAAAATTTTTTTTAATTACTCAGTGAATTTTATTACATTTATAGGTGTACGACAATCATCACAACCAAACTGTATAGCATTTCCATCCCAAACCCTCATTGCATCCCCCTACCCCAACCTGTCTCACTTGGAAACTATAAGTTCTTCAAAGTCTATGAGTCAGTTTCTGTTCTGCAAAGAAGTTCATTGTGTCCCTTTTTTTAGATTCCACATATAAGTGATAGCATTTGAGGTTGGTGTCTCATTGTCTTCACTTAGCATGATAATTTCTAGGTCCATCCATGTTGCTGCAAATGCCGTTATTTCTTTCTTTTAATGGCTGAGTAATATTCCATTGTGGATATGTACCACTTCTTTATCCACTCCTCTGTCAGTGGACAATTTAGGTTGTTTCCATGTCTTGGCTATTGTATAGAGTGCTGCAACAAACATTGGAGAGCATGTGTCTTTTCGAGTCATGGTTTTCTCTGGGTAGACGCCCAGGAGTGGGATTGCTGGATCAAATGGTAATTCTTTTTTTTTTTTTTAATTTCTTAATGAATTTTATTTCAATTATAGGTGTACAAAAATCATCATAAGTCAATTTGATAGCATTTGCATCCCAAACCCTCAGTGCATCCCCCCACCCCCCAGATTGTCTTCTTTGAGAAACCAAAGGTTTTCCAAAATCTGTGAGTCATTGTCTGTTCTGCAAAGAAGTTCATTGTGTCTTTTTAGTTTCCACATGTAAGCGGTAGCTTTGGGTGTTGCTGTCTAATTGTCTGACTGATTTCACTTCGCATGATAATTTCTAGGTCCATCCATGTTGCTATAAATGTTGCTATTTTGTTCCTTTTAATGGCTGAATGATATTCCATTGTGGATATGAAACACTTCTTCATCCACTCCTCTGTCGATGGACATTTAGGTTGTTTACATGTCTTGGCTATTGTATAGAGTGCTGCAATGAACATTGGAGAACATGTGTTTTTTCAAGTCGTGATTTTCTCTGGGTAGATGCCCAGGAATGGCATTGCTGGATCAAATGGTAATTCTATTTTCAGTTTTCTGAGGAATCTCCGTACTGTTTTCCACAGTGGTTGCACCAAATTACATTCCCACCAACGGTGTAATAGGGTTCCTTTTTCTTCGCACCCTCTCCAGCACTTATTGTTTGCAGACTTTGTTTTATCCTTAGCTATATCCTGGATGATGGTATTTCAGATAGCTCTGTAATGTCACCCCAAAGAGGAAAGGGGGGTTGCTATCAGGATATGATAAAGGTAAAGGGGAGGTGCATGCAGCCATGAACACATTTTACAAAAATTTGTTGTTGACCTCTTGAAGTTACTACTAGTCACGAGGAACTGACATCACCATGGATTTTAGCGTTGTCCTAGATATGAGAAGTTGCAAGAATTGGGCACATAAAATCCCCTAAAAATAGCTGACTATCTGAAGACCTGTTCTTCCAGTTTTCCCAGAACACAGAGTGCTACACTCCTGATTGTCACCCTGAGCTCCCCGCTCAGGGGTTGTTGAGGATCGCAGCTGCAGTAGCTCGTGCTTTAGCCCATGTAGAGGCTGATGGCAAGCGCCAAACTTCAGTTCACAGACATAAGGAGATGAGGGGGACAAAAGAGTCAAGATAGACAGGATCCTTGTTCCCGTGGAGCTTCAGGCTGATGGGAGAGACAGATGATAAACCAAAACAACGCATAAAGAAGGTACATTCCAGTAAGTGCTGCAAAGACCCCAAGCGAGCGAGGCAACGAGAGAGTTAACTGAAATCGAGAGCGGCAAGAATGCTACTTTCCATGATGGAGACAGAGAAGAACTTTATGGGGACTGGTTGGTTATGTTTTGAAATCTGCAGGATGGAAAAGAGAGGGAGGAATGTTCGCGTGCAAAGCCGAAGCTGAGAAACCATTCAAAATGCAGAGGCAGAAAAGGTTTTGGAGATGCGGGGGGCCTGGAATGGAGACCAAGGGGGCTGGAGTGTAGAGATCAGAGAGGAGGGTGATAAGAGGCATGGATGTCCGAGCAGTGGGTGGAGGCCAGTTTGCGCATTTCAAATGCATCAAGGCCCAGGACCCATTGTCAAGTCAGCAGGTGGCTTCCTGAGAAAGCTTCTCCTCAGAGAGTATTTTAAAAGAGGGAGTTTTAGATGCTGGAGGTAGTGGCGTGGGTGCTAAATGACCGTTCCACTCTTTCTCAGGGGTGACAACTTCACAGCACTAAGCGAAGAGAGCTCAGTGTATTTCTATGTGATAAAGAGCTCAGAGATGAAAGGTGCCAGAAGAAGCCAAGCCAGTGGCTATGCTAACATTTTGCGCTGCACCCCCCAAGACTATAATAGATTCCTCTGGCATTTCCCACTTGCTGTCTGAACACTGGGTAAGAATCTTCTTTTTATTTCCCCAGTTACATCTCACTTGCTTGTGTCGTCCCACTTTGCTGGATGGATGTAAAGGTTAATTCGACATCTGTAACTTCAGGAAAGGTTTTCTTCCAGGCTGCCAACCTCTTGGGCAATTTGTCTCAGCGGCCGTGTGATGGAATGGCACTTCTCTCCACTCACCCTTTGAAAACAGCCTATTTAAAGAAAGATAATTTGGGGTGAAAGTCAATAAAATCGGGTGGTAAGCAATTCTTCAGTATGTTTGATCCTCAGCAGATAGGCTGGGGGGCTGGAGGGACGTTTTTGGTGACAAATGTCTCCTTGCTGTGGGAGATGCTCCGTGGATGAGCATACAAAAGGCTTGGGGTGACTTAAAGAAGCACCCACATAAGAACCAAATCTGGACCGTGAAGTCTTGTTTCCTAGCTCTCGTAGGGACTCTCCTATGAGGCTCTTCTGGAAAGCACACAGAGAACACAGGCTTCATCCGAAGCAAGCGCTGTCTCTTTAGGCAGGTAAAACAACATGTTGAGCCTCAATCTACCCATCTCTACATTGGGATAAATATTTTTGCCATTCAGTGCTCGGTCAGATAGGAAGTGACCAGCAGATTGCCTGTGCATCCTTGTCGCCACCCCCCACCTCCCCTGCCATTCACCTGCATTCTACCCTCTTTTCTGTCTTCCTGACCCGTCTTTTGTATCTGATTCTGTGATCTCATCAGAGATTCGGGTGCAGCTGTTAGAGCATAAACGCTGGAGCGGGACCCCACCTGGGTTGAAACATTGATTCTGCCTTGGACTTGCTATTCAATCTTGTGCAAGTCACTTAAACTCCTTGTGTTTTCGTTGAGGTACCTATTAAGTGGTGACAATATTTCGCAGGTTAATGTGACGATGAAATCAGACGATACGGAAAGTGTTTAGGCTTGTGTGATTTGTGCTTTAGAAGTGTTCGTTGTGAGTATTATTATTGTTATTTTGCTGTAATTATTATTACATTGTCCTTCTAGTTTATCTCTCCAGAAGTCAGAATTACTGCCAGAGGTATTTGTCAGTTGGCCCATCTCAGAGTAACGGGAAAGCCACAGGTATTAGTGGTCTCACGGGGACCTTTGATTCATGCATTTGTCCACAGCCTGTATTTTAAGGTAGAAGTAATAAATTAACAGTGGTTAGATGTTGTCCGTAGAGCAAAATATATTTTTCACAGCCTCCTGCTTAATAAGAAAATATTGTCCCATGTAAGAAAAACAAGAGAAGTCACGGTATATTAATAATACGAATGTTCCATACTTACAAAAATAATATTTTGAAAAATGGTTGATAATAGGAGGCATGGTTTCATTAAAAAAAATAAAGTGGGCTGCAGAATGAGCCCACTACAGAAACACACAAACACATCGACAATAGATATAAGAGGAAATGCATCAAAATATTAACATTAGTTACTTCTCTATAGGAGTTTTGTAGACTGAAATTCCCTCAGTTCTTAAGAGATTGAATCTAAATCCTCAAGCAGTATGAAAGCCTAGTCTGCAGTGTCCCACGTCAGAGCGAAATATTTTCTAAATTAAAAAAAAAATTACATTGGCTTTAAAGTACCACTGCATTAAAGAGTGGTATCTCTATATATCAGATTTCATACCCAGGGTAAATTTCTTTGCTGTGTGGTTGTTGCAAAAATTTCAGAACCCAGGCCCCATAAATATGTTGATGTGAATTTTTAAGGCTTTTTCCCCCCCACCTATTTCCAGTAACCTTGACTATTCAAGAAATTTTACCATTTTTACATCATAGTTTGCCACCTCCTTCTTTCTGACTCATGCTCCCGGGAGTCACAAATAGTATCGCTGAGCAGCAAAACCTAACTTCACTAAAAAAAATCTTGGAATGTGGTCTGTCCCAGACGGCACCTCTCCAGCGTTTGGCGTCCTGGAGCCTCCATCAAAGACCATCTCTTGCATCAACACTTCCTTCATCGGGGTAAGCAGGATGTGTTTTCTTCTAAGACCTTGGGTGCTAAAATAGACACATGAGTCATAGGGACAGGGTTCCAGAAAAGGGAATGCACTGACTGGTTTGGGAGACGGTTCCTAAATAAACGGAGCAGGAATGGCTCCCCGTGCTTTAAGTTTCCACGCACAGACAGTTGGGTATATGTTATAACTTTCTTTGGGAAAGACTGACCAGTTAAGCGCAGCTCAGTCCTTCCCTCTCGACTTCGTGCTGGAACATTGTGATTTAAGAACACAGCTGTCGGCATCGGATAGACTTTAGTAGGAATACTGGCTCTGATACTCTGTGCGTAATTCAAAGATAAAATACGGGATTTACTGGGTGCTTATGGCGATATGCCAAACATCAAAATCAAATAAAGATGGAAGCTTTTCTGTGAGAAATGATTCAATTTGTCTAGAAATGCATTTTTAAAAATCATGCTCATGATATACTTGAAAAGAACCTTGAAAAGATACCGGAGGACACAAAAGATTGCATAAACAGAAAGGAATATTCTTTTCTTAATGTAAACTACGAATGTAAACTACGAATGTAAAAGAAAGGAATATTCTTTTCTTAATGTAAACTACGAATTATCTATAATCTGTACATTCAGTATAACTTTGTTGAAATGTATCCACAAGCTCATTTTTAAACCAAAGGAAGTGATATTAACCTTTACGTTAAAGTATCCTAGAAAAATTAAAACGCAAGAGTTCTGATGAGGATTAATGTGATATATAAAGAAATAATCTAAAGCTACGGTAATTAAAGTGACACGGTCCTAGCACATGAATAAAGACAGATCACTAGAGGGAAATAGAGAATGTGAAAACTGAAACAAATACAGAGATAAATTTACTGAGATGATGATACAGGAAATTCATTTTACTGAAGAAAAAAAGATGAATTAATAAATCTTATTGAGAAAATTACAACCCATATGGAAATAACCCAGATCCCTACTTAATTCCTTATAATAAATAGATTCCAGACAAAGCAAATATTTTAGCTCAAAAATAAATCAGGCAATGAAATGCTATTCAAAGATATTAGGAAATGAACTAAATGATACTCAGTGGTGAAAGACTGATTCACCTAAGATAAGGAAAAGGACAAAGATACCTGTTTTGACCACTGTTGTTCTGAATTGTGCTAGAAGTTCTAGCCAGAGAAATTAGGCAAGAAAAAGAAATAAAAATCATCTGGATTTGAAAGTAAAACTATCTGTATTCACAGATGTCACCATCCTACCTGTTCAAAATCAGAAGAATACACACACACAGAGCACTCATTAGAGCTAACAAATGAATTTACCAGATTTGCCAGGTATGATATCAACATACAAAAGAATTAGTTGTGTTTCTGTGCAGCAGCAACAAACAATCCAAAAAACAAAGTTAAGTTACAATAATATCAAGAATAAAATACATAAGAATAAATTTAATCAAGGAAGTGAAATGTTTTTTGCAATGCTTATTCACACGCAAGAATCTCCTTGCTGTCGTCATCAACTTGGTAGGGTCTTTGTTCAGTCTAGTCACCGAGGAGTTCTGAACACTGCCCAGATAATCGATCATTACACTATGTCTATTGCTTTCATAACTTGTTGCTTTTCCCCAGAAGATAGTTTTCCAGCCTGCCCTAGATTTTGAACTCCTATTCATCCGTCAAAACCAAAGTTCAATGCTACCTCTCTGGGAATACATTCCTGCTTACTACCTCTAGAAAATTACTAGCTGCCTCAGCTTATATTCGACTTTTTCTTGAATATAACTTTAGTCCAAACTTTACACACACACACACCGCTGTTCTGTTGTGTGGTTATGGAATAACTATCAGTATATGTACCTGTCTGCCATAGTATAATTCTACATTGTGATGTCTGAAGAAAAGGAATTGTGCCCGATGTATTTTTCCTCCACACACTAACAGTGACTTGGCAAAGAGCAGTGGCTATTGAATAAATGAGTAAAGAGAGAAACAGAAGCAACATTCAAGGGAGAAAACGTGGACAACATGGATTTGATGCTCCAATTCATCAGTCGGTGCCCATGGGAGGGTTGAAGAGAGGCTTGTGTCAACGTCTATGATTTCCTCGGGCAACCTGGTTCTGATTGGCTGTACCATTTCACTCCAATTTTTAACTAAACTCAGATCAGGTCTGACCTGGACCTGAACCTACAGGGCAGAGGAGTGCCTCTCAGAAGAGCAGACTGAATGTTCTGGGGAAATCAAGGCCCACAAGAAACACTGGGTCAAGAGGAGACCACCCTTTGAAAGAAAACGGGAGGCTTGTCACAAGCACTGGGGTGACAGCGAACTGCTAAGTCACTGTGTGAGCGTGGGAAGCACTTTTGACAAAGCAAAGAATATTTGCATCTATATTTGGGGCAGCGATTTTGAGATAAAGGCATGGAGTTACCAAAATAACCTGTGATTGCTTCTGGTGGGTTGGGGTGGGGTGGGGAGGCAGCAGATGGGGGGGGGTGCTGCTCCTTTGAAGCAGACATCTGCAATAAAAAATGAATTGGGGCTTTTTTTTTTTCACCCAAATAGGCTGTTACCTGTCATGCTGCAGCTTTGTGAAAAACTCAGAGAAAAAGCTCAATTCCAGAGGGAAATCAGGGGAAGTTCACTTAGCATTTCTCTGGTCAAATATATCAGATCGAGTTGTTGCAAAAGCATAACTTTAGCAGGTCTGCAGATCAGATGGCCCTGGACTGGACAGTGATTGGTATCCCAACCTGATGAGTGCTCAAGACATTTCTCAAAAGCTGTTGTATTTTCCCTCAATCATTTGCCGATACCTTAGTGTCCAAAGGGTCAAAAGATCAGAGAGTGTTTAATTTCTTCTTTAGCTTATGTAGCTATTATGTACTAGACACAATATTAGGTGTTTTATGCACTGCTATCTCGTTTTAGATTTTCGGCCACACTATGAAGCAAATATCACTGTCTTGTATTACAAATAAATTAACTAAGGCTCAGGGACATTAATGAGATTTGTTCCAAGTTACCAGCTCCTAAATGCACTTGTGTCTTCAGAATCAGTTCTTGGCCTCTGAAAGCAAGATGCGCCACCGTATCTGTTCTTTGACTGCAGAGGAATTAGTGACAAAGAAGACCCAGATCTGCCCTACACGTATAGGATCCTCTGCTCAGGCCAGGAATGAAGATTTACACACATGCAAACTCCCACTACACACATGTATGCGCACATGCACACACTCACAAACCTATATACTGCATATATACTCAGCCCAATTTCTTTCTTTCCTTTTTTTTTTGTTTGTTTTGCCTTTATCTAGGGCTGCAACCACGGCATATGGAGGTTCCCAGGCTAGGGGTCTAACAGGAGCTGTAGCCGCTGGCTACAGAATTGAATCAGAGGTACGGCTGCTGGCCTACACCACAGCCACAGCAACGCGGGATCCACGCTGCATCTGCAACCTACACCACAGCTCACAGCAACACTGGATCTTTAACCCACTGAGCAAGGACGGGGATCAACCTACATCCTCATGGATATTAGTCGGGTTCGTTACTGCTGAGCCACAGTGGAAACTCCCCGTTCCCAACACCTTACTTCCCACCTATGGGGGCTTGGAGCCCTTTTAATGTCAATGCCTCAAGATGCCATAGGGCTCTTCTCTCTTTGTTTGAATGACAGCAAGATGGATCCATAATACCTAGACATAGATCTAATCCAGTCTGGTATTTCCACACATCAGTTGATGGATTACCTGTGTAATATTTAGGGTTCACCTACTTTGTGAAAGATATGCTTGGGAACTGAGGGCATACATACCGCAAATAAGACAGACAAGTTCATTGCCCTTAAGGGGCGTGTTCAGAGCCATCTCTCTATGCATTTTTATCTCCCCACCCCAAAAACTTGCACATAAATTAGCTAAAATAGAAAATATTTAAGGGTAGAAACTCTCTTTGACCAACTTTTCTTTTCTTTTCTTTTGTCTTTTTGCTTTTTTTTTTTTTTTTATCTAGGGCCGCACCCGCGGCATATGGGGATTCCCAGGCTAGGGGTCTAACAGGAGCTGTAGCTGCCGGCCTTCGCCACAGCCACAGCAACGCGGGATCCAAGCCGCGTCTGCGACCTACACCCCAGCTCACGGCAACACCGGATCCTTAACCCACTGAGCAAGGCCAGGGATTGAACCCACAACCTCATGGTTCCTAGTCAGATTCGTTAACCACTGAGCCACAAAGGGAACTCCCTGACCAAATTTTCAAGGATGGATAGATAGATAGATAGATAGATAGATAGATAGACAGATAGATAGATACAGATATAAATATAATGATATAATTATAATATTGCTATGTCATATTTTAATTAATTGTTATCATTATTAATATTTTCAATATTTTCTGATTTACAAATAACACGCCATACTCTCTACTTGGTAAACTGTCATGCGCTTACCCTGTCATGGGATCCTATTCATAGCTCTGAATATGAGAACTATTACTTGGTTCATTTTATAGATGAGGATGAATCCTTTAATGAGAGTTCAGTGACTTGCAAGAAGTAAGCAATGGACACAAGCTTCAGACAGAGGCAGGGTGAACTCTATCACCCAGACCCTGAGCAGCTGCAGTGTCTTCACTCCCATACCAGGATGTGGACCTCGCTTCTGCCGAGCACATACCAAGAAACTGAGTGTTAACTTTTGATTTAAACACCCTGGGTTGGGAGTCCCTTCGTGGCTCAGTGGTTAACGAATCTGACCAAGAACCATGAGGTTGCGGGTTTGATCCCTGGCCTTGCTCAGTGGGTTAAGGATCCGGCATTGCCGTGAGCTGTGGTGTAGGTCGCAGACGCGGCTCGGATCCTGCGTTGCTGTGGCTGTGGCGTAGGCCGGTGGCTACAGCTCCTGTTAGACCCCTAGCCTGGGAACCTCCATATGCCGTGGGTGCGGCTCTAGATAAAGGCAAAAAGACAAAAGTAAGTAAATAAATAAATAAATAAATACCCTGGGTTAAGTCACCAACTTTCTCCTCACTCCTTCTGTGACCTCGCTGGGACTCGATTTCTTCATCTATATAATTGGAATAATGATAATATCTATCTTTATAGGTTTGTTGAGAGGATCACATATCTAAACATACATCAAGCATTTAGAATAGCACCGGACAAAAATTTTAGCATTACTTGAGGCCAGAATAATGGTTACCACTACAGAGCTTCAGGGAGCACCTGTGAAGGAACACCTAGCCCAGCGCCCCCTGCACAGTTTGAACTTAACAGCAACAAAGAAACACCCAGCCCAGCGCCTACAAGCCAGCAGGGTGTCCACTAATTGTTTACTGATTGCACAACTGACTGTCAAAAGTTGAGGAGTCCCAGCATAAACTGGCATCATGCTCTGATCATTGATCTGGCTCCACAGGGTGATAGGTCCCCAGCCGGGAAGAATCAGGTTTCAATACTGTAAATGGCACACACATCCTCTAACCCATCTGCCGTCTGTTCTGCGGCTCCAGACCGTGGAGTGCAGCTACTTTTGCAACACAGCTAGTTCTGTGTCTAGACACTGAGTCCACCCACCCCCCCATCTATGTGGTCTGGCGGTTCTCAAAGCTGCAGCTGTACCTCCCCAACAAGGGAGGTTATGAGACTAAATAAAGAATGGCAGTCCGAGGAGTTCCCTTCGTGGCTCAGTGGTTAACGAATCCGACTAGGATCCATGAGGTTGCGGGTTCGATCCCTGGCCTCGCTCAGTAGGTTAAGGATCCGGCGTTGCCATGAGCTGTGGTGTAGGTTGCAGACGCGGCTCAGATCCCACGTTGCTGTGGTGAAGGCCGGCAGCTACAGCTCCTGTTAGACCCCTGGCCTGGGAACCTCCATATGCCGTGGGTGCAGCTCTAGATAAAGGCAAAAAGACAAAAAAAAAACAAAAAAAATGGCAGTCCGAGGATGACAGGCAGGACTTCTGTCCCCCTCCGGAGCCAGTGAGGTGAAAAGTCATCCAGGCTATGCCTCTGCCTCCGAGCTGGTCCACGTCTTGCATCTTTCCTTCCCCAGAGAGGAGAGCATTTCAACTCTTCTTTCTGACCTCAGAGGGAGGGAGCCAGGAATGTATCCTTCCATGTCGCATTAAAGAGAAGCTGGGGCGTTCTCTTTGCTGGGGTTGGCTCCGAAGCAGAAAGAGTTGTGGTTCCCCCTTTAGACCTGGGTTCTTAGGGGATGAGGAAGGAGAATGATGGGAACGCCATCCTGTCATCCTTTTCCAACCCATCCCTTCACTTCCAAAGTCCTCAGGCTGCTATAAACATGAAGGTCCTTGAGGTAAGGAGGCCAGCTCAGTACCCCACATAACCCCTCCTAGGACTTCCAAATGCTCGAATACCCAGCCAGCTGCTTCCCCTGCAATCGGACCAAAAGATGCACGTGGAGCTGGTACACCCCACGCAAAAGCGTTGGTTTCATTTTTCTAAACGCAATGGTGCTCATCCCTGGATGTATGCTGCTTTCACCCTGGACCCTTTGACACAGAATTTTGAGAGACGAGGCAGATATTTCTACTGTTTTCACTCCCGTTGCTTCTGAAGCTCCACTGGAAGTTGAGAATCATTTTTATCAGGGTTTTGGCTTCAAAGGGCACTACAGACTTTCAGCAAAGTGGATTTACAAGGAACTCTAAAGAGTCCCGCAGGCCAGCTTAGGAAAAACATAAGCCTACAGGCTTTAAATATGGTTGGGCAGCCACACAGGCCCCTTACCTGAGACCCACAGTTGATCTCAGCCCACCTGCTAACTGTCTCCAAGGTGAAGACAGAGACAAGAGTCTTCATCCATGAAGGCTGGAATGGAACTCGTTGAGTTGCCTTTCAGAGAGAGAAAATAGCTCCCATCAATCAAAGGGAAGCACCAGGTCCTCATGTTTGTACTGACCACACAAGAGATGGGAATTCCAGGGAAAAAAAGAGAGAAGAAGAAAGGGTCTCCAAAAAAGCCCCTCAGTTGAAGGATGCAGAGTTTGAACCTCATGACTAGACCAGGGTCACACTCCTTGTCTGGAATTTTATCCCAGCACAAGGGCTTGCACTTCGTAAGCGTTCTTAAAATATTTGTTGAATGCATGGACAAATGAAAGTTCTGCAAAGAAACGTATTTCCGCCCCGAAGACCTAAAAGGCATTTCTTCAAAGAAGATAGACAGATGGCCAAGAGGCCCAAGAAATGCTGTTCAACATTAGTAATTATTAGAAAAATTCAACACAAAGCTACATGGAGGGGAGTTCCTGTCGTGGCACAGCAGAAACAAATCCAACTAGGAACCATGAGGTTGCGAGTTTGATCCCTGGCCTCACTCAGTGGGTGAAGGATCCGGCGTGGCCGTGAGCTGTGTTGTAGGTCACAGACGCGGCTCGGATCTGGCGCTGCTGTGGCTGTGGTGTAGGCCGGCGGCTGTAGCTCCGATTAGACCCCTAGCCTGGGAACCTCCATGTGCCGCGGGTGCGGCCATAAAAGGACAAAAAGACAAAAATAAAAAAATAAAAAACAAACAAAAAAACTACATTGAGGTATCATATGGAGAATGACCATCATTAAAGAGTCTACGAATAACAAATGTTGGAGAGGGTGTGGAGAAAAGAGGACCCTCCTACAGTGTTGTTGGGACTTTAAATTGTTGAAGCCGCCGTGGAGAACAGTATGGAGGGTCCTTAAAAAACTATATCCCATATGATCCTGCTATCCCACTCCTGGGCATATATTTGGAGAAAATCATCATTCGAAAATATGCATCCACCCCATGAATATTGTTCATAGCAGCACTATTTACAGTAGCCAAGACATGGAAGCAACCTAAATGTCCATCAACCGATGAATGGATAAAGACGTGGGGCATATACACAACTGAATGTTACTCAACCACAAAAAAGAATGAAATAATGCCATTTGCAGCAACATGGATGGTCCTAGAGATTATCGTATTAGGTGAAATAAGTCAGAAAAAGACAAACACCATCTGATACCATTGACATGTGGGATCTAAAATATGATGCAAATAAACTCATTTACAAAATAGAAATAGACTCACAGACATAGAAAAGAAATTTATGGGTTACCAAAGGGGAAAGAAGGTGGAACAGGAATAAGTTAGGAGTTTGATATTAGCAAATATCAACTATTATGTATAAAATAGATAAGCAGCAAGGTCCCACTGTATAGTACTGGGAACTATATTCGACATCCTCTATTAAACCATAATGGCAAATAATATGAAAAATAATATGTATAGTCTTTTTCATAATATATTCATATATACAAAATTGTAAATCAACTGTACTTCAATAATTTTTTTTTTTTTAAGGAAGTTCCCAAGCCAGAGGTTGAGCCACGGCCACTGAAGAAGCAACGCTGAGTAGTTATGCTGCAAGCCACACAGGAAGTCCTTCAATAATTTTTTAAAATTTTATCTCTATCCTCTCTCATTTCATTAAACACCTCTTCTAGTTTAGATAGAGTTCATCTGAAAAGTTAAGTTGCACTTGAATACCACCTAAGCAAAAGCATCCCACTTTCTAACTCATGAAATTTTGGCCTCATAAGAGAGGGAAACGGGTTCCGTGGAAAGGGCACCCATGGGTGGTGGAGACGGACCCCTTCACAAGGGCCCCACCACCTACCAGCTGTGTGACTGAGGTGTCACCTTATCTCGCTATGCCTCAGTTTCAGGATCTGCAGATCAGAGATAACAGCATGGAGTCCACAGGCCTTACTGCAGGGATTTCTGCTGAATTCTCCAAAGTCACCAGCCCAAGGTGGATACTCAACAAATAGCATCTATTCAGAGTATGTGACTCTGTCTGGCGTGGAAAGCTTCGAGGACAGGGTAGGGTCCTAGCTGGTAGGACTGGGCATTTAGGAAGCTTGATTATCCCAAGGCCTTGGGTGGGGGGAGCTTGGTGTCCAGGTCAGGTCTTCTAGAGATTACATGGACACTGTGGGGAGAAAGTGAGAGCTAGAAAGATAGAATGGGTTTAAATCCCAGCTATGCCAATTACCATCATGTGACTTGTGTCATTGTCTCTCTTAGTCTCTGTTGTCCTACCTGCAGAAGTCGGGGGTCAAATTAAACAACTTCTTATGGTCCACCCCAGAGTTTATAATTCTCTCTGTGTGGTCTGTGGCTTTAGTTAGAGCAAGAAAAGGGAAACTGAAAATCAATAACAGTGATAAGATGGAGGATGATTTTGAAATTATTTTGCAATCTGGTTATTGCTTTTTAAAAAATTTTTTTAATCTTTTTTAGGGCTGCACCTGTGGCATATGGAGGTTCCCAAGCTAGGGGTCCAATCTGAGCCGTAGCCACTGGCCTACGCCACAGCCACAGCGACGCCAGATCTGAGCGCCTGCAACCTACACAGCTCATGGCAATGCCAGATCCTTAATCCACGGAGTTAAGCCAGGGATCAAACCTGCGTCCTCATGGATGCTCATCAGATTCGTTACTGCTGAGGCACAACAGGAACTCCTAAAATCTGTTCTACAATTTCATTGTAAACTTTTTTTTTTCTTTTTACAGCTACACCGGCGGCAAACGGATGTTCCCAGGCTAGGGGTGGAATCGGACAGGCAGCTGCCGATCTACACCACAGCCATGGCAATACCAGATCCAAGCCACACCTGCCACCAACTTCACAGCTTGCAGCAACCCTGGATTCTTAACCCACTGAGCGAGGCCAGGGACCAAACCCGCATCTTCCTGGATACTATGTCGGATTTTTAATCTGCTGAGCCACAACAGGAACTCCACATTGTGAACTTTGCATCTTGTTTTAAAAGCAGAGGTGGGAGCCAAGCCCCACAAACGTCTAGAGCCCAAGGAGGAATCTGAGCAGGGGCAAATCTGTGGGAAGGTGGAAGAGGATTTGGAAGGGCTATGATCCAAAGTGGAAATCAGGTGAGGTGATGGAAAGAACATGACTAATTTAACCGGTAAATAGATGTCAGGTACAGTTCTGAACGTTGCCACGAGCTGTAGTGTATGTCGCAGACACAGCCCGGATCCCAAGTTGTTATGACTGTGATGTAGGATGGCAGCTGCAGGTCCAATTTTACCCCTAGCCTGGGAACTTCCATACGCATGGGTGCAGCCCTAAAAATACAAAAAAAAAAAAAGAGAATAAAATAACATGATGTATCTATAGCGCATGGTATGCGATCAATCGATGCCCAGTTAGTGTCACCTAATGTCACACAGACACTACACTCTCCTCTTTCTTCATTCAACAAGATTTGCCCGTTGTTTTCCATGAGTCAGCCAGTTTTATGCACTGAGCAGACAGCAAGGAACAAGATGCAATTTAAGTGTCCTGAGGCTTATCTTCCAGGAAAGAGGGAACCCCCCCTCAAAAAAAGACTGATGAATAAATCACCTAAATTCATAAGGCACTCGTAATCTGGTGAAAAGAAAAGTGGGTATGGTGCAATTAAATAGGGTGGGAGGCAAAGGATCCAGCAAGTGACTCAGAAGGGAAAGTTTCTTCTCCCCCGCTTCTGACCCCAATGCAGTCATTCCTTCTCCTCTCTGCTTCTTTTCCCTGAGCCCCCGTCCTGTCCTATATTTCTGTAATGCTGGATCGTACAAGCTGTGATTCAGTGATTCAATGACTAAACTTGAACCCTGTAGCTTCGCTAGGATTGGAAGTCACAGTTTTAGCCTTTTTTTTTTTGTCTTTTTGCCTAGAGCCTCACCTGCGGCATATGGAGGTTCCCAGGCTAGGGGTCTAACAGGAGCTGTAGCCACCGTCCTTCGCCACAGCCACAGCAGCACGGGATCTGAGCCGCATCTGCAACCTACACCACAGCTCACGGCAACGCTGGATCCTTAACCCACTGAGCAAGGCCAGGGATCAAACCCACAACCTCATGGTTCTTAGTTGATTCGTTAACCACTGAGCCACGACGGAAACTCCTTAGCCTTTTTTTTTTATTGTTCCCTCATAGATCCGTTATTCCCAGCACACTGCTGCGATAGAGTAGACACGTATTTAATAAATATTCACCAAATGCATGCATCAAAAATCAGAGGCATGAGGAGGTCCCTGTGGTGACAACTACTGGATCGGCTGTGTCTCTGTAAAGCCAGGACACAGGTTTGATCCCCAGCCCAGCACAGTGGGCTAAAGGATCTGACGTTGCTGCAGCCGTGGCGAAGTTCACAAGTGCAGCTCAGATCTGATGCCTGGCCTGGAAACTCCATATGCTTCGGGGGCGGCTAAAAATGAAGAAAAGAAAAGAAAAAAAATCAGAGACATGAATGCCTTGCTGCTTCTTCAGCCAGATGGAGAAAGGCTAGTTCAACCTCACTTAGTAAGCTCCCATTAGAACCTGTAAGTGTTCACTGCCCTTGACCTCTCTCAGCCACTCTTGTTTTTGTCCTAGTTTACTCTAACTGGGAAGGAGCCCAGATAGTCTCAGAAGCCAGGATCCAATATTACCTCTGTGGTTCATTATACGAACTTGAGGAAGCCCCATAACCCCTTGACACTTCTGTTCTCTCGCCTCTAAAGTAGGAAAGCAAGTCTTTTTTTTTTTTTTTTTAGTGTAGTTGATTTACAATGTTTCTTCAATTTCTTTTGTACAGCAAAGTGACCCAAAGGCACACGTTCCCTGTGCTGTACTGTAGGACCCCCCTGTTCATCCATTCCAAATATAGCAGTTTTGCATCCACCACCCCCAACTCCCCATTCACCCCACTCCCCACCCCACCCCACCCCACCGGCCACCACAAGTCTGCTCTCCCTGGCTGTGATCTGTTTCTATTTTGCAGATAGGATCATCAGAGCCATATTTTCGATTGCACAAACAAGTGATATCACGGAAAGCAAGTTCTTGTCTCAGCAGGAATTAAGTCAGCTCTTAGGCGTGAAATAACGAATTGTAAATTCCTACCAAATGTGGACTATTATTTTACTATGACAAGCAATTAGTGGCCACAAAGTAAAACTCTGGATCCCTAAGCGAGTGTTTGATCAGAATCATTCCTACAGCTATCATCAGCCCCTGAAGCACTCCGATCTCCTTAGTACCGTTCCAGAACTTTCTGTCATTAAGGAACCTGGTAGAGAGACATCCTGGGTATGAAAAGAACATTCTGCCTAGAGCTACAATAATACCACTAAAGTTTGCTGCAAATGGAAGAGCTGGAATCTGAGGCATTGAGAAGTTGAGAATAAACAGACTAATTGGAGGAATGAAATATCCATTAGTCTAAATGAATATTTCTATAAAGCTGCGTGTTAGACATTGATAAAAAGAGATGATTAAATGCAGAATTAACCAAGATTAATTATTTTAATCAAGAGATTAATCACGATTATATCTTTACATTAATTTGCCCTGCTGATGTTTGCTCAGCAATCTGGGGGAAAAATCTGTTCATTTATCACCTTCGTGTTTGCAAATCGGCCCATATTTTATACAGTCTCCCAACCACCGTCATTAACCTCTCTGCAAACAGAAGCTCCTAAACGGATAAACGGTATTCGAGAACAGCAGGCGTGGGGCCACAGACACAGAGCTTTAGGCCAGGGATCCAGATTCAAAGATGAAGGGTATTTTTAGTTTGTTTTCTGTTTTGGTTTTTAAAATCTGGGAAACGACACCTCTTGCCCATTTGAGATCAGTTGCCTCAGGTGGTGGTTTTTCCAGCTGGATTCTCCAGGACCCCTGAGGATGGGCTTTGGAGTTGATGTGGGGTGCCTGGTAAGGTCATAGATGATGTTTCTGTGTAAGGTAACCGCTTGAGTAAATACTGCTGCTGGTGGAACTAGGGCAGGAAAGGACTCGGCTCTTGGAAATAAAGTAGCCCAGGGCCAAACGAGATAGTAAAAAATGTGAAAGCACAGAGTTCTTGTTGTGGCTCAGGGATAAGGAACCCGACTAGTATCCATGAGGACATGGGTTCGATCCCTGGCCTCTTTCAGTGGATTAGGGATCTGGCGTTGCCGTGAGCTGTGGCGAAGGTTGCGGACATGGCATTGCTGTGGCTGTGGTGTAAGCTGGCAGCTGCAGCTCCAATTCGACCCCTAGCCTGGGAACTCCCATATGCAGCAAGTGCAACCCTAAAAAGACCAAAAAAAAAAAAAAAAGTGAAAACAGGTTAGAAGATGGAGGTTTGCTATCAAATACACCCTTTTCATTCACATTTCGTCATCTCCAGCTCCTAACAGTTGAATTTGCTGATGATGATGCAAAACTAGTTCTCTCTGGAGCTCCGCCTTCTCGGCCAAAGAGCCCAACCTTCACCCAGTGTCCACGCCTGGAAACTAGAATAATGCCTAACATGTCTGTCTGTATTACTTCCCCAACCAATCAGAATATAGATTCAAACACAGGAGTAATTATGTAGATATCGTATTTGCATACGTTTAGCACTGAATGTGGATGATTTCGCCCTCACACATGTGTGCAGCAGGTGCTAGTATTTCTCCATTTTATAGTTGAGGAGACTGATGCACCCAGAGATTAATAATATGTACAAGTTTTCTCAGCCAGCATGTGATGGCTTTGACATTTGAACCCTGATCCTTCAGCTAGAGCTGTCGCTTGTAACCACCACACTCAATTTCTTATCAAATGCCCGTGTTTTCAGAGAAATGAAATCATTCTTTTTATAGTTTATGGGTGTATGTGTCTGTGCGTAATTTTTCCGAGTGACACTTAACATATTTTTTTCTTCTTTTTATTGGCACACCTGCAGCATACGGAAGTTCTTGGATTAGGGATTGGATTAGAGCTGCAGCTGCCAGCCTATACCTCAGCCACAGCAACACCAGATCCAAGCTGCATCTGCAACCCATGTTGCAGCTTGAGGCAATGTCAGATTCTTTTAAACCACCGAGCAGGGCCAGGGTTAGAACCCCACATCCTCGTGGGTACTAGTCCTGTTCTTAACCTGCTGAGCCACGAAGGAAACTCCTGATATTTACATGTTTATACCCACAAATTGTGTCTCAAGATTTTAGTAGCAGTAAATAAGTAGTGAAATTGTCCACTTGGAAGTTCCTTAAATCTCTCCTTTCCCTAATATCCTTTCCTGTTCCTTCGCTCTCAGTTTCTTGGGGAGTTACTAACCAGCTCACCTTCCATGACTAGGCTTCATACCAGGTTCAAGAATTCCGATAGGTTTTTCTAGCACGCAATCAAAATAACTGTTTCTGAGAAGCCTGGGGCTCTGTTCCTTTGTGGTTGATTGTTACGCCCATGATGAAGACTATGGGGACTTCTGTATTCAAATAGAAGCTTTATTGACTTAGATAAAATCGTGATTAATTTATTTTCCAAAATGAACAGCTTGGCACATGGTGCCTGCTCGTGGTGTTGTGCGTTACAGCCAATACTGACACCTGCTGTTGAGCAGTGAAATTGCAGCTCAGCTCGGTTAGCCTTGGCTGTGGCTGAACACTGCCAGAATTTTCCACTTCTGCTTTTGATGCAGCCCCTGAGCTCCTGGGAGCAACAAACGTTATATAAATTATCTCCAGCTCTTGATTACTCAACTTCACCTTAAGCAGCTCCTAACTTAAGAAATATCTGATGAAGTATCATTTTGTGCCCTGCAAAATCTGAAAAGCCTTATTAACTTTCTGAGTTCCTTTATGCTCCCCAAATTTCTTATTCTCTAAGTGCCTGCACTCCGCATTTGGGTTTTGAGCTTCTAGTCTGCATCTGACAGCTTGGATCCCAGATTGAGGCCTCCCCATAAATTGAGGTGGATTAATTAAAGACGGGACAGGCAATAAATTTGCAAAGAGGGAAGAAAGGAAACAGGGTCCCTGAGAGCTGACTATACACGAGTCAGTATGCTAGATGTTTTCACGTGGTTTTGGATTCTTTACTCACAACCATCTTTAGTAAATAGCAATTATTATTCTTAACAGACAAGGTAAGATGTGCAGGGGAAGTGGGATGGATGAGAAGTTTGGGGTTGGTATATGCAAATTATTACATTTAGAATGGATAAGCAATGGGGTCCTACTATATAGCACAGGGAACTATGTCCAATCTCTTGGATTAGAACACAACGGAAGATAGCATGGGGGGAAAAAAAAGAATATACATGTATGGGTCACTTTGCTGTACAACAAAAATCAAAGGAACATTGTAAATCAGCTATACTTTAATAAAAAAAAATTGAAAAAAAGAATGATCAGAAGCCAAAATGCAAGCCAGAGGTGAGAGCTGCCAGCTGGCACCAGGAAGGAAGAACTTGCTTGAGAAGGAAGGCAACACTGAGAAAACAAAACAGAGAAATCGATATCTCTGCTGATGCTGTTTTAGATCCGCGTGACTTCTGCCCAGCATTGCCGCCCATCTCAGACTTGGCAATTATGTGAACCAGAAAAGTTTCCTTTGTGTATAAACCAGCTCAGAGTTAGTTTTCTGTCCCTTTAAAATTGTTTCCTGACTTAAATGGTGATGCTTTTATTTGGGGAGCCTGGGGCATGGAAAGTGGGAGATACAGCTAGTATCAGTTTTCCTATTATCTGAAAGAATTTTTTCATCCCAGGATAATGGTCCAGCTTCTCAACCCAGACAAATGTTTTTCTCCATAGGACTCCTGAGCCATATCCCAACCTGTGGCTCTCTTGTCTCTAGCATTCTCCTCCCATGACTTTTTCTGCTGCCTCTTTTTTAAAAATAACTCCCATCTGCTCGTCTGCCTCCTGCTCATCCTTCTGGTTCCACGTTGTGAGCTTCCCTGGTCTCTGTCCCTGGCACTGAGTGGACTTTGGAGATGCACACTTTAGATCCACCCCTTCTGCTGGGCTTTCCCTTGGTTCAATTTTAACTCTCCAAATTACATGCTCGTCTCTCCTTGACCCATGACCCATCACAACGTTTTAGCTGCTTTTCTGGACCTGCTAACCTGAAACTATGTACAATGTCATAGACTCCTGGACATAACGTTTTGACCTCCTGGTATGCATGGCTAATCAGAGAACTCCGCCTACACAGCTCGTAGGGGGAGACATGACCCCATGTATTTGTTTGGACTAGGAGGGAAGTTGAATCAAACCATTTCAAGTAATAGGAGTTGGTTAAATCTGAACGACAATAAAGCCAAAACCTATTTACTGAAAATGTATGATGAGGCATTTAGGTTGTTTGCAAGACTTGGCTATTGCATAGAGTGCTGCAACGAACACTGGAGAGTACATGTGCCTTTTCGAGTCATGGTTTCCTCTGGATAGATGCCCAGGAGTGGGATTGCTGGATCAAATGGTAATTCTATTTTTAGTTTTCTGAGGAAACTCCATACTGTTTTCCACAGTGGTTGCACCAATTTGCATTCCCACCAGCAGTGTAATAGGGTTCCTTTTTCTCCACACCCTCTCCAGTGGATAGGGAAGTTATGGTACATACACACAGTGGAATATTACTCAGCCATTAAAAGTAACGAAATAACAACATTTATAGCAACATGGATGGACCTAGAAATTATCATGTGAAGTGAAACCAGTCAGGTAATTAGACAGCAACACCCAATGCTACCGCTTACATGTGGAAACTAAAAAGACACAGTGAACTCCTTTGCAGAATGGACTCACAGACTTTGGAAAACCTTTGGTTTTTCAAATAAGACAATCTGGGGGGTGGGGGGATGCACTGAGGGTTTGGGACGCAAATGCTATCAAATTGACTTGTGATGATTTTTGTATACCTGCAATTATAATAAAATTCATAAAGAAAAATAAAAGAAAACGTATGATGAGGTGTGCATTGGGCTAAGTGCTTCTACAGGAGTTTCCACTTATTGCTCACAACAATTTGTTAGGCTTCCTTCTAAAGATGAGAAAACGGAAGTACAGAGAAGTTAAGAAACCTGCTCAAGGTCACACAGCTAAGGATCATTGTAGTACCCATTGATGCGGTTCACCCAAATAGGCTTGGTGTTCCCCTTTTCTAGATACAAGGGATCATTGGACTTCCCTGGCCCGTGAAAGTTGGCAAGCCACGTGACTTTCTTTGGCCAATGAAACAGAGACATGTGTCACCATGGCGTGAAAGCTCTAAGGGCCAGAGCTGTATTGATCACATCACTTTATCACATTCATCCTTTCCATCTATAGCTGCTTCAGATGGCGGCAGCCTTGTCAGCCTGGCGAACACGCCATATAAGACATGGCATAGGGCCTCTGACTGATGCTCAATGAATATAGAAGAGAAGCCAGAAATAAAACTGTGGTCGTAAGCTTAAGAAACGTATGGGGAATTCCCGTCGTGGCTCAGTGGTTAACGAACCCGACTAGGAACGATGAGGTTGCGGGTTTGATCCCTGGCCTTGCTCAGTGGGTTAAGGATCTGGCGTTGCTGTGAGCTGTGGTGTAGGCTGCAGACGCGGCTTGGATCCCGCGTTGCTGTGGCTGTGGCGAAGGCCGGCAGCTACAGCCCCTGTTAGACCCCTGGCCTGGGAACCTCCATATGCCGCAGGTGCGGCCCTAGAAAAGGCAAAAAGACAAAAAAAAAAAAAAAGAAACGTATGGGTTTTTAAACATTAATGACCCGTTACCTAGACAGTTTAACTGATCGAGTAGCAGTGGGGAGATGAAAAGCTCTGATACTCTGGTTTCAAAGCCAGACATTTAGCAAACCCTCTCTTTATCTGTAAGGATGGATGAACCCCCAAATGTCTGGGCAGCTGGGAAGTTTTGGGGACAGAGCGTCTCTGTAACATCCAGGGCGTGTCATCAGCATCTCCACAGTGACATCTCAGTTGTTGTGAGCTCGGATCTGTGTACCGTCTTCCTGGGCTCTCTCCTCCAGCGTGCTATCATTTTGGTAACAGAGCAACTGTGTCTCCAGCTTTCCTGACCCTCTGCTCCCATCTCTATGCTGTGGACCTGTCTTCCCACAGCATCTGGTGACCTAGGGTGTCTCCATATTCCTTGTCTACTCATGGTGTTTTCTTTCCACTGTCTTTGCTTTTGTTTCTGCCTCAGATGGTGGCTTCCATAAACTGCCTGCTCTATCTCACGTTTTATCTTATTTATTTTATTTTATTTTATTGCTTTTTAGGGCCACACCCACAGCCTACGGAGGCTCCCAGGCTAGGGGTTGAATCGAAGCTGCAGCTGCCAGTCTACACCACAGCCACAGCAACTTGGGATCCAAGCCACATCTGCAACCTACACCTCAGCTCATAGCAACGCAGGATCCTTAACCCGTTGAGCAAGGCCAGGGATCAAGCCCACATTCTCATGGATACTAGTCGGGTTCATAACCCACGGAGCCGCAACGGGAACTCCTCTATCTTGCATTTGAAACTTGCTAAAGTTGAGGGCTTGGTTCAGAAAATCCTGGGCCCTTTTGTAGGCTGCTTATGGTAGATGAGTCATCGAGCAGGAAGTCAAGTGCTTACCGTATTCCAATCACCTACCAAGAAAACTGAATCACCTGCGGACAAACCTAGAGGCCCATGGAGAAAGTTCCTCAGTGTGCTGCATGGAAGTCATTTTATGCTGCCCACCTTAAACTTAGGGCTGTAGGTCAATTGTATCTCAATACAACCGGGGGAAAATATAAGTAATGAGACTTTCCACAAGGGGGCAGTAAAACCAGCACACCCTTTTGTTAGGCTTGTCCAGAGCACTGACCAGGTGCAGAGAATCAGGGATGGGGCAGGGACATAGAGCCCTGCTTGCTCAACTGCCCCTCCAGCTCTCTGCGCCCTCTCCGTGGACAACTGCAGATGGGGTGGGGGGCACCCAGGGACTTGATTGTCCTGAGATCAAGCCTCAGACTACAGAGGAGAAAGTCTGGCTTCCAAATTTGTTCTCTAGACAAACCTGGTCTCTTGTTTTCTAACCTTAAAATTTAATTACACAAAGAGTTCCTCCTTGCAACAAATTACGAGTCGAGATAATTCTAAAGTGCCTTTTGACCACGAAGCTGAAGTTTAACCTCAGCCAGTCTCCTTCTTCCTGGTTATAACCAGGTTGCCAGTTGTGAACATTCTCTCCCTTTCTTTCTCTCATATGTATATGAGAAGTGTGTCCACACAGACACACACACACACACACACACACACACAATGCCTCTAGAGTTAGTATGTGTGTGTGTTTTACATAAATAGTATCAGGTTGCATGTATCATTTTGTAGTTTGCTTATTTGTACCCAACAATAAATCTTGCATGTGTTTCTTTGTAATTATATATTATAGATTTACTTTATTTCCTTAAACTATAGTTTACTTACTTTCCAGAGTGTAACTATATCACCATTTATTCAGTCAACTTCGCATCTACGAACATATAGACTTTCTTTTTCTTCTTTTTTTTATACACAACGCTGCAGTGAATAGCCTTTTTTTATTTTCTTTTCTTGTGCAAATGTGAGTCTTTCTCGAGATCTGCTGCAGAAAAATGGAATTCCTGGGTAGTTTAGGTAGGCATGGGCTTTTCATTTCAGCAGATATTACCAAATCTGAACTCTCTTTAGAGCCCTCCTTTAAATATCTGATTCTTGGGAGTTCCCTTTGTGGCTCAGTGGTTAACGAACCTGACTAGGGTCCATGAGAATGTGGGTTCAATCCCTGGCCTGGTTCAGTAGGTTCAGGATCCAGCGTTGCTGTGAGCTCTGGTGTAGGTCGCAGAGGCAGCTCAGGTCCCGCAGAGGCGGTCGTAGGCCGGCAGCTGTAGCTCCCATTCGACACCTAGCCTGGAATGTCCATATGCTGTGAGCGCATCTCTGAAAAGCAATAAATAAATAAATGAATAAATAAACAAATAAATAAATAAATATCCGACTCTCTGCCTTCTTAACTAAACCTAAAAAAATATGCCCACTTGACACACCAAGTGGAGTGCGAATTAAAATAGCAGCAACCCACTATTGACTCCAGATGCTGGGCTAAGACATCTAGCTCATACCGCTCAGTGATCTAGCAGAATTGTCTGAGGTGAGATGTTTTATGCCCATATTACAGATGAGGAAATCTAGGTTCAAAGAGGTTAAGCTATTTCCCAAAACTGATACAAACACTAAGTGGCAGATTCAGGATTTGAATCTAGGACTGTCTGATTATAAAGCCCATGGACTTACTAATGTCACGGATTTGCCTCTTTCAGAATTCCTGAGATTTGTGGCTTTGGATATCCCAAAAAAGAAATACTTCTTTTTTCTTTTTTGTTTTTGTTTTTAGGGTCACAGGTGCTGCATACGGAGGTTCCCAGGCTAGGGGTCGAATCGGCATAGCTACCAGCCTACTCCACAGCCACACCTATGCCAGATCCTTGACCCCACTGAGCAAGGCCAGGGATCGAACCCACATCCTCATGGACACTAGTCAGGTTCATTTCTGTTACGCCGCAGTGGAAACTCCCCAAAGAAGAAACAGTTCAAGTGTCCAATCCTCAAGCTTGAGACAGAGGTCCAGGGGATTGGCTGGCCCTCATGCTGCTTCAAAGCACAGGGTGTATTGTGAGAGGTGGAGAGAGAGGCACGGGGTTTTCTCGCTCATCAGGCAATAGCCCTAACCTGTAACCCGCTTTATCTATGCAGCAGCCTGCACGATGGCGGGACAGGATGGTTAGTTTTATGTGTCAACCTGGCCGAGTCAAAAGATGTCCAGATACCTGGTTAAGCGTTATATCTGGATGTGTCTTGGAGGTTCTTTCCAGAAGAGGTAAGTGTTTGAGTCAGGTCATTCTGCTTCGCCAGTGTTCGTGGACATCCTCCAGCCCACTGAGGTTCTGGATGGAACCAAAAGCCAGAGGAAAGCTGAATGCTCTCTGCCCAACTGCTTAAGCCTGTCCTGACCTGGGGATCAGCCCTCCTGTTCTCAAGCCCTTGGACTCAGGCCAAAGCACATTGGCTTTCTCGGGTCTCCAGTTTGCAGGGGGTAGGCAGATCCTGGAACTCCTCAGGCTCCATAATGTATGAGCCAATTTCTCAAAATAATTTTTTTTTTTTCTTTTTAAGGCGGCACCTGCGGTGTATGGAAGTTCCTAGGCTAGGGGTGGAATCGGAACTACAGCTGCCGGCCTACACCACAGCTACAGCAATGCGAGATCCAAACTGTGTCTGTGACCTACACCACAGCTTATGGCGATGGCAGATCCTTAACCCACAGACTGAGGCTGGGAATTGAACCTGCGTCCTCATGGATGCTAGTCAGATTCGTTTCCACTGACCCACGATGGGAACTCCAAAATAAAGTATGCACAATTATATAGTTTAGGGGTTCCCAAAATGGCTCAGGGGGTTAAGAACCTGACTAGTCTTGAGGATGCGGGTTTGAACCCTGGCCTCGCTCAGTAGGTTCAGGATCCGGTGTTTGTGCAAGTTGCGGTGTAGGTCATAGATGCGGCTCGGATCGGGCTTTGCTGTGGCTGTGGCGTAGTCTGGCGGCTACACCTCTGATTCGACCCGGGAAATCCCATATGCTGTCGGTGCAGCTGTTCAAAATACTAATAATTATATAGTTTATATAATAAATATGTTATATACTTTAAAAATACAAAAAATATATAAAATAAATATGCCTCCTAATGCTTCTCTTTCAGCAACGAACCAATACGCAAAAGCTCGCTCACAACAAAACATGCTTTTTCTCATGTGAATGTTCAGTGCTCATTAAGAGTATCCAAACAAAACAAAAATGGAAGAAAGAAAAGAAAAAGAAAAAAAGTGGAAACTAGGTCTATTTCTTATAGATTCTCCTGGATGCCCATACGAGACTCTTGCCTCTCTTGATCAAGATGCGTCATTGCGTCTGCCAAATTCATGCCTGAGCTCTAACCTGCTGAGTCAACCCGATCCTGTTAAGTCTCAGGATAGCGACGCTGTACATATTTGTACCTAAATGTGCCTCCCTTCTGCCCTAGAACCCCAGCCACGTGCCCTGAGCTTGATGACGGCCGGGCCTATGCCCATCCTGTTTTCCACGTTTGGAACACCTGCCACTGCCCATCTCCACCTGTTTGCAGATGGACCAACTCAAATACCAAATTTTCCACCAAGCGTCCCCTGTTTTCTAAAGCCCAGACTCACTCCTCTGTTGTCTGAACTCTCATGCGATCACCATCCCTCCCCAGTCACTCTCTCTGATGTATCTCAGTTACCATGGTTTAAATTTCGGGGGCCAAATTAGCATAGGAGGTACGCGGGGGGTGTTTGGCGTTAGGTGATCCTGAATTTGGATCTTCACCGATTCATGCTGTCTGACCTCATGGCTATTTGTCACGTTATTCTCAATATGTCTAAACCATGTTACGTTAAATGTACGTGGGATTTAAAATGTGGCACAAATGAATCTATCTACAAAACAGACTCAAAGACAGAGGAAGTGGAATGGGCCAGGAGCCTGGGGTTCGTAGATGCCAACAATTACATTTAGAATGGATAAGCAGTGAGGTCCTATGTATAGGATCTTAGGGAATTATATCTGTTCTCTTGGGACAGAATTCGATGGAAGATAACCTAAGAAAGGTGAATGTATGACTGGGTAACTTTGCTGTACAGCAGAAATTGGCACAACATCGTCAATCAACTACACTTTAAATAAACAAACAAACAAACAATGTTTATAAGCCCCCCCAAAGTTGCTGAACTTCCGTAACTTTTAATTTGCAAAATATGGATAATAAACCTGCTGCAGAGGTTCTGGAAGGATTGACTATTATAATAAAGCACAGAGCCTGTGACAATAAATGGTGGATAGCTCCATTAGGCGTCTCTAGCATTATGTATTAATATGAATGCTCATTTATTATCTTCTTTCCTAGTTCCATAATACAGATCTCGAAGGAGGCACCATGGTCCTTCCAGCTGCAAGCCTGTTTCTTAACCTCTCTGTGCCTTGGTTTTCTCACCAAATCCTTCACTTATGCAGAAGTTCACCACGTGTTCACTGATGACCTCTTCTGGACTAAGCCCAGTGTGAAAAACTGGGGAAATAAAGACAAATTTATTCTTCTTTATTGAAGAAGAATGAATCATGGAAACTTGCCTTTTTTTTTTTTTTAAACAGCTTCACCTTCAGCTTATGGAAGTTCCCAGGCTAGGGGTCAAATTGGAGCTGAAGCTGTAGGCCTACAGCACAGCCACAGCAACACTGGATCTAAGGCACATCTGCAGCCTACACCTCAGCTTATGGTGATGCCAGATCCTTAACCTACTGAATGAGGCCAGGTATTGAACCAGCATCCTTAGAGAGACCCATGGGGTTTTTAACCTACTAAGCCACGACAAGAACCCCCAAACTTGTGTTTTAATTGGAGAAATTGGCAGAAATAAAAATTCCTCATGAAATGTAAAGTGATTTCTAAGATGAATACTTGAAAGAGATGCATGGTGTGCGAGAGGGAGATTTGGGCTCAACAGACAGGTCTGCCGGGAAAATTGAACTGAGTTCTGAAGCATTAGTAAGAGTTAAATAGAGAGAGGAGGAAAGGAAATCACTGAGAGTATAGCAGAGAGCATATGCAAAGGCCCTGAGGTAGAGGAATTGTATTCACTAGGAAGGCCTCTGGCTGTAGAGCAAAATTAAGAAAGTATCTGATCTAAGCTGAAGCAGAATGAAACACATTCAAACTTTCCTCCAGGAAGTGTTCCTGGATGGATGAAATGAACATAACAGATCTCTTTGGGGCAGAGAAGTGCATCCAGTCCCTTTGTGTCGATGGGCTAGAGAAAAATATGTCTGGGATTTCCTACAGGATGGAAAGCATGGCCTTATCTCCTGTGAGACACTGGTAAGTGTCTGTTGGGCAGTGTTTCTCCCCCAGTCGTGTAGCATTTCATTTTTCTATTAGTGTGAGGATTTATTTTGATTTGTTCACAATAAAAGCTCATGAATTTGGATTCTATCCTTTCAAGAAGGTGTGACACTAAAAGAGAAATTGAGTCAATGTTCGGAGGCACGTAAGAAAGTTCTCAAGCCACTTTAGAAGTATTCAATTAGATGCAAACAATTACTAGGCTAATTATAAATCATGCCTACCTATTCATTAAAACAGGTCCAAGATGCTAGTTAAAAGTAATAAAGCTGTATCTCTTTGCAAACAGTCTATAACTCAGGAGGTTGCTAATTCAAATTAGCCTCCCCCTCAATCAGGGAGATTACTGAAGTGTGTTGGCTTGCTCTTTTTAAAATTAAATGGAACATCTTTCTTCTCTGATTACATAAGGGCACCTACAATGTAATAAACTTAGCAAATTTAGAACAAGATAAGGGGAAAAAATCACCCATTATGTCTGTATACAATTGCTGCAAGCACACCCGTGTATTTCTTCCACTCTCTTCTTAAATAGAGCTTGATAAATGAATGGCGTGGATGGATGAATAGATGATGATAAGTAGATACGCAGCCTGATTTTCTAAAAGTCGAGGTCATGCTGTATCAGAGATTGCTCCTTCTCACCAACTCTCTGTAGGTTCCCATCCATCTCTCCACTTCCTTTAAAGTGAGACTGAGTCTTGTCAAAAGGAGGAGGGGCTGGCATCTTTTCCAGTCTGGCATCAAACTTCCCTGCCCAATCAGCTATTGGCTATCTCTGCCTCATTTGTCTTATGGTAGAAGGATACTTAAGTCCCTTGTTTACTACTCAGAAGGAGAGTGACATAGGAGGGCTGTGTCATCTGCATCTCTTTGGAAAAAGAGTGAGAAGCAAAACTTTGCCGAGTCAGGCAACTGAGATTCGAGTCTGTTTGTCATTACAGCATGCCTTAGCCTATCCTGACTACACGTTGTACATACACTTATTAGTTTTATTAGTTTCTTTACATTATATCATATGCAATTTCCTATGTCAACACATATTCCTTACAATTGTCATTTTAATGGATGTGCCGTATTCATTTATTCACTCATTATGTAGCTGCACCAGAATTTTTTTTTAACCATTTTACTCTCTTTGGGTTTTTTTTTTAAATGAGGATACAATCCTGGAAAAATAATTTCCAAAATTGTAACATTTTTTAAAAAAGTGTTTGATATTGTCTACAGGGCCTTTCAGAAAGTTGTGCAATTTTACATGTCCTACAGTCTAAGGGAAGGCAACTCTGACAATGTTCTTAATAAAACTTGGTATGAATATTTAAGTAAGTTTTGCCAACTTGATAAGCGACCATGACAGTTCCTTTTGATTAAATATTTATTATGAATGAGGCATGACCGTGTCTCAGCCTGGACTTTACTCAGATAGAGAGGTTTTATAAACTCCAAGTTTGAGGAAGGCACCTCCAAATATTCAAAGGATTTGCCTCAAGAGATTTGCCTTTGGCCTGCAAGGCCAAACAGTTCATTTTCCCCAAATATCCCTTGTCTCTCTCTCTCTTTGGATATAAGGCCTCAGCTTAGAAACAAGGCCCTTGAAGAACAGGAACACGCTAGCTTATCATTAAGGGCAAGACGAGAAGTGGTAGATACATACCACTGCCTAGGACCACAGATCTTAAAGTCTCTTGGGTTAAAAGAAGTAAAGTTCACTGATAATGGGAGAAGTCGAGCCATTTGCAGAAGCCAACTAAACAGCGTAAATGAGGTAAGGGTTTTCAGGGGTTGGACATCAAGCTACCCAAGTCCACAATCCCTGAAAGAAGGAACATTTGTCAGGTAGTCCTACCACTGCCCTAACTCTCTACCGGTGAAGAATTTCCCAACTGAAGAAGAGTCTGGGCTCCAAGAAGAGTTTACTGCATCAAGGAAGCCGAGAAGAGCCTCTGGGGTGGCTAAAGAAGCCGGAATGTGTGACACACACAACTAAAAGGGAGATATGAAAAGGAGAATGCCCCCAAAGTCTGTAGGAGGGGCCCTTGTGTGCCAGGTGAAAGGCTAGACTGCACATATGCAGAGGGAGGCAGTGTGGGGCTTACAAGGTAGAGGGTTATTCCTGGCATGAAAGTGAATCAGAGAAACCAGAGGTCAGATTATGAAGGGATGTTAGAATTCCAGTTTGATCCAAAGAGACACTTCGTTTCAACAACTTGTTACTCACTCTGTCCCAGCCTTTTAGTAAGAAACATCAGAAGGGCCAGAGTTTAAGAGTAATGTCACTGTAGCAATATAAAGCCTTCCTAGATCTACCCTAACATGCCCTTTAATGATGCATTGATGAAACTAGAGGGGAGTTTGCTCATCAGAGACCTGGCACCAGCCCTGAGACCCCGAGGAACCCAGCACCAGATTCCCTGGGACCTGGCCCCTGGCCCCACCTACCAGTGGGTTCAGAGACATGATCCCAGCCAACAGCAGGCCAGCACCAGGGCTGGGACACCACCCCTCCACCCCCCATCCCCCCCTGCCCAGGTTCTGCTGCCAGTCATGCCAGGACACAACCCTGCCCACCAGCAGACAGCATTCCTTGCATGAGGAGGAGTCTGTCAGCCAGCTGGTTCAGGAGACAGCTCAACCTACCAGCAAACCTATGGTAATTGGCTCCACACAACAGATGGGTCCACACAGCCCACATAGGAGGTAACCCTAAAGCATCTGACTCTGGTGACCAGAGAAGCATGTGCTGTTGGACCCCATAGGACATTTCCCATACAAAGCCATTTCTCTAAGATTAAGAAATGGAAATGACCTCCTTCATACATAGAAGTAAAAAGAGAGATTTAGGTAAAATGAGGCCACGTATGAAATTATTCCCAATGAAGGATGAAGATAAACTCCCAGATAAAGAACTAAGCGAAGTGGAGATCAGAAGTCTACCTGAGGAAGAGTTCAAAATAATGACCATACAGATGCTCAGTGAACTCAGGGTGAACACGGTGAGAAGTTTAACAAAGATTCAGAAAATACAGAGAAGAATCAATCAGAGATGATGAATATGATAACAGAAGGAAGGAATTAACAGAAGATGATATGATACAGAAGAACAGATCAGCACACTGGAAGACAGAATAGTGAAAATTACCCAAGCTGAACTTTGCTTTTTTTTTTGTCTTTTTGCCTTATCTAGGGCCGCACCCGTGGCATATGGAGGTTCCCAGGCTAGAGGTCTAACAGGAGCTATAGCCACCAGCCTTCGCCATAGCCACAACAACGTGGGATCCGAGCCGTGTCTGCGACCTACACCACAGCTCACGGCAACGCCAGATCCTTAACCCACTGAGCAAGGCCAGGGATCAAACCCGCAACCTCATGGTTCTTAGTGGATTCGTTAACCACTGAGCCACAATGGAAACTCCCCAAGCTGAACTTTGAATGGTGACAGAAAGTAACTAAACTTATTTCAGTGATTTTTTTTTTTTGTCTTTTTAGGGCCACACCCATGGCATATGGAGTTTCCCAGGCTAGGGGTCGAATTGGAGCTGGAGTTGCTGGCCTATACCACAGCCCAGCAACTCAGAATCCAAGCCACATCTGTGACCTATACCGCAGCTCATGGCAATACTGGATCCTTAACCCACTGAGCAAGGTGGGGGATCAAACCTGCATTCTCATGGATGCTAGTCAGATTCATTTCTGCTGAGCCGCAACAGGAACTCCAGTGATCACTTTTTTAATGTATAGAAATATTAAATTACTAATATGTGCACCTGGAACTAACAATGTGTGGTAGGTCAATTATACCTCAATAATAAAAATAATAATAAAAGGACTTGTGTCTTAAAAAATGAAAAGGAGTTCCAGTTATACCTCAGCTCTAACGAACCTGACTAGTATCCATAAGGACGCAGGTTTGATCCCTGGCCTTGCTCAGTGGGTTAAGAATCCAGTGTTGCCATGAACTGTGGTATAGGTCACAGATGTGGCTTGAATCTAGCTTTGCTGTGGCTGTGGCTGTGGCATAGGCTGGCATGTGCAGCTCTGATTTGACCCCTAGCTTGGGAACTTCCATATGCCACAGGTGTGGCCCTAAAAGAAAAAAAAAAAAGATTAAAAAAATGAAGAATTTCAACAATGCAAGAGGACATATACTTCAATTTTTTAAAAAAGAAGGCGGCAACAGGTTTGAGCAGACATTTCACCAAAAAAGGGTGGACAGTTGGAAAATAAGCACAGGAAAAAATATACATCATTAGCTACTGGGAAATTCAAATTCCAACTATAATGAGACAATATTACATACCAATGTAATGCGTAAAACTAAAAAACATAATCATGCCCAACACTGGCAAAGACAGGAAGCAACTAGACTTCTCATCTACTACTCATGGAAATGTCAAATTGTATAACCCTTTTGAGAGACAGTAGGGTAGTTTCTTAAAACATTAATTGCATGCATAGCTCATGACCCAGCTATTCTACTCCTGGAGGGAACAACCTGAGAAAAACCAAAGCAAATATCCACACAAGTACCTGTAAAGGAAAGTTTATTAATATTTATAACAGCTGAAGGCTGGAAATAACCCAAAGTTCCTTTAATAGGTTAAGGAATAATCAGATTGTGGTACATCCATACAACGGTATACTACTCAGCAATGACAAGTAGCCCTGTGAAAATAGATGCACCTCAAAAGCGTTATGCTGAATGGAAAAGTCAAACAAGAAGAATACGTACTGTATAATTCCATTGACTTAGAATGCTACAGATTGCAAACTGAGCTATAGGGACAGAAAGCTGTTGTCTGAGGATGCACTGAGAGAAGAGAATAATGACGAACCTGGTAAAATGACAGCCCTCATTCTTGGCAACCACTTTCAGAAAAGGGTTGGAGGTTTCTTATGAAGTTCAGCATAGATGTCTCAGATGATCTAGCAACGCACAAGAGAAATCAAATACTCTGTTCACAAAGAGGCTGTTTATCAATTTTATAGCAGCATTTCTCCTAATAACCAAGAAATGGAAACAACCAAATGTCCAGGTGAATGCATTTAACAGTCAGATGTTATTTATACATCAAGTACTTTTTACCCATGTAAAAAAACAAATTATCGATACACAGGCTAATACGGACGAAACTGCAAAACATTCTGCTGCATAAAAGACATCAGATTGAAACAAAAAACAAAAAACACAGTTCCATTCATTTGAAGTGTAGGCAAAACTCTTCTATAGTGAAAGAAATCAAATCAGTAATTGCCTAAGATGTGAAGTCAGAGGAGATTGATTGCAAAACTCATAAGCAAACTCTCTGAGGGAAAGAAAAATTCTCTATTTTTATCAGGATGATGGTGACTTAGGTCTACGTGTTTGCTGAACTCATGGACTTGTACACTTAAAATACGTGTGTTTTATTGTATGTTAATTAGAGCTCAGTGATGTTGGTTTTAAAATGAAGAGAGTATGGGGAATCCAGAAAGAAGAGAGGGAACCAGATCAAATCCTTGAGGCCTTCGAATCTGTGTTTCCTGAGCTGCTTTATAAGAAACAGCAGGTGGCTCTTGCCAAATTGAATTTATTTTTAGGCAAAGAGTTCATCGGTATACACTGGGGGGTTATTTTCCAGCACAGAGTCTTTCCCGTTGCATTTCCTTCACTGCAAAGCAAAACAGAAGAGTTGGAAAGGAGCGTGACTGCAGAAAACTGGGATGCATTGGGAGACAGTGTTTTAATATGATTTTCTCTAATTAGGGATGAGTAGCCCATGATCAAAAATGGCCTCTGTAATTAAGGACACTTCTCGTCAAGGGCTGGGTATCCGAAAACCTGA
>PVHT021183586.1:4943894-5004398 GCA_004024745.2 Catagonus wagneri
CTGGGGGGTGGAATAAGAGCTGCAGCTGCCAGCCTACACCACAGCCATGTGGGATCCAAGCCGTGTCTGTGCCCTACACCAATAGCTCACGGCAACGCGGAATCCATAACCCACTGAGCGAGGCCAGGGATCGAACCTGCAACCTCATGGTTCCTAGTCGGATTCATTAACCACTGAGCCATGACGGGAACTCCTGTAAATACATTTTTAAATTAAAGCACAGGGGGAAATGTCTAACTATGAATTTCATTTAATGTATAATTTTAGAGAAACAAGGCAAGTATTTTGGCCAGCATTCCACAGGCCAGGGAAAGACGAACACCCGTATCTCAAGGAGGCTGGCTATCGTTGGTCACTACACTGTAATGAAGAATGAGCCGAGTAAGGTCTGTAGAACCAGAAGATCTTGGCTTGTACTTTCCAAAATTTTTTTTTTTGAGGGTTTGTTTTTTTTTTAAGGGCTGAGCTGGAGGCGTATGGAGGTCCCCAGGCAAGAGTCTAATTGGAGCTGCAGCTGCCAGCCTCCAAAATTTAAACTACGAAAAAATATGGACCATTTGATCTTGGCCAAATAACTTAATCCCCCTTAGCCTAGCTGCATCTCTAGCTGTAGAATTTTAATGGTTATACAGAAGTTTTATAAGAATAATTTGAAATAATGTTTGTGAAAACATCATACAGTGATATACTGGAATCAGTAATACTATTTTTTTTGTGTGTGTGTCATTTTAGGGCTGCACCCCTGCATATGGAGGTTCCAAAGCCAGGGGTCGAATCGGAGCTACAGCTACCGGCCTACATCACAGCCACAGCAACACCAGATCCGAGCCATGTCTGTGATCTACACCACAGCTCACGGCAACGCCGGATCCTTAACCCACTGAGCAAGGCCAGGGATCGAACCTGTGTCCTCGTGGATACTACTCGGGTTCGTTAACCACTGAGGCATGACGGGAACTCCCCGCTATTGCCATTTAAATAATTTGTCCCATTAAATTTAAGTTCAATGTAAGAAGAACTTGAAAATATTTCCTCCAAAGTGTGGCTTCGAAACTCCAAAACCAGTCTATAGAATCATGAAAGCTAGGAGTTCCCATCGTGGAGCAGTGGTTAACAAATCCGACTAGGAACGTGAGCTGTGGTGTAGGTTGCAGATGCGGCTCGGATCCCCCGTTGCTGTGGCTGTGGCGAAGGCCGGCGGCTACAGTTCCTGTTAGACCCCTAGCCTGGGAACCTCCACGTGGCACGGGTGCGGCCCTAAAATGACAAAAGGCAAAAAAACAAACAAAAAAAGAATCATGAAAGCTAGTGCAAAAGCAAGAGACGGGGTTCTGAAAATAATAATGGCGATGATGATGGCAATTATTAACATGATCGTTTGTTGAGAATGGACTAAGCGCCAGATGCTGCAGTAATTGCTTTCTATGTATCTGCAATTATCTCCGTATACCTGTACATCTCACTCAGTCTTCTCAATCACCCACGAGGTGGGCACGATGCATGATCATTTATCCTTATCTTCGAGGTGAAAGTGGAGGCTGAGCTTCACACAGGCGGTAAGCGCTGAGCTGCGATTGAGTGTTTATTTTGTGCTAGGTACCGATCTAAATGTACTTTGTAACGGTGCCACTGCAAAGATTCCATCGTCGCTGCAATTTTCACTCTAGGCAGCTCTGTGCCATGAAACCATGCTATTAGAGATCCCAGAAGACCGAGGCTTTGCTCTCTGTCTCTCAGGGAGAAGCTGCTCTTCAGATCTTAGGGATTTGGTTATAAGGAAACATTTGCACCTCTCCAGCAACACCTGTGGCCAGCTGCTCATTTGGTGACACGCAGTTTGTAGGTTCCAGAGCAGGTGGTTTTCAACCACCATGTATCAGCAAACATATCCATTGTACAGATGCACCTGCTATTTCGGAGGACTCCTATGCTGAATCCTTTTAAAACATGAAGGAGCATTTGGCCAAGCAGAAAATTCTCCCGCCCTCATTTAGAGAATCTCACTGATTCACATTTTCTTTCTTTTCTTATGATTTTTTTCCATTATAGTTGATTTATAGTGTTCTGTCAACTTCTACTGTACAGCAAAGTGACCCAGTTTTATATATATGTATGTGTGTGTATGTATATATATATATATATTCTTTTTCTCATATTATCCTCCATCATGCTCCATCACAAGTGACCAGATATATTTCCCTGTGCTATACAGCAGGCTCTCATTGCTTATCCACTCCAAATGCAATAGTTTGCATCTATTAACCCCTCACTCCCAGTCCATCCTACTCCTTCCCCCTCCCCCTTGGCATCTCCCAAGTCTGTTTTCCAAGTCCATGCATTTCTTTTCTGTGGAAAGCTTCATTTGTGCTGTATATTAGATTCCAGATATAAGTGATATCATATGGTATTTGTCTATTTCTTTCTGACTTACTTCACTTAGTATGAAAATCTCTAGTTCCATCCATGTTGCTGCAAATGGCATTAGTCTATTCTTTGTTATGGCTGAGTAGTATTTCATTGTGTGTGTATACCACAACTTATTAATCCATTCATCTGTCGATGGATATTTAAATTGTTTCCATCTCTTGGATATTGTGAATAGTGCTGCAGTGAACATAGGGGTGCATGTGTATTTTTCAATGAAAGTTTTGTCCAGATATATGCCCGAGTGGGATTGCTGGTAGTTCTATGTATAGTTTTCTGAGGTACCTCCATACTGTTTTCCATAGTGGTTATACCAATTTACTTTCCCACAAGGCAACCACTAGGGTACACATTTTCTTTATTGTTATCCTTTTTTAATGGCTACATGCATGGCCTATGGATGTTCCCAGCTAGGCACTGAAGCCAAGCCACAGCTTCAACCTACGACAGACACTTTTAACCCACAGCATGGGCTGGGGATGGAACCCACACCTCCACATGACCCGAGCCACTGCAGTCAGATTCTTAACCCAGATTTTTTACATGGGCTTTTACATGGAGGGCAGAAAGGAGAGCTTGGCATTGGCAGATCACCCAACAGAAAACTGGGTATAAAGAAACAGATGAGGAGTTCCCATCACAGCTCAGCAGTAATGAACACAACTAGTATCCATGAGGATGCAGGTTTGATGCCTTGCCTGGCTCAGTGGGTTAAGGATCCAGCATTGCCATGAGCTGTAGTGTAGGTCATTCAAACCCTAGCCTGGGAACTTCCATATGCCTAAGGTGAGGCCATAAAAAGAGGAAAAAATGAAAGAAGGAAGAAAGGAAGGAAGGAAGATGGAAGGAGGGAAGGAAGGAAGAAGGAAGGAAAGAAGGAAGGAAGGAAAGAAGAAAGGAAGGGATGGAGGGAGAGGTGAAAATAACTATTGATCATTTATTCTACCTCCAGCACTCTATTAGATGTTTTCACTTGAGGACATTCAGATGGCCCTCAAATCAACCACATTATATTGTATACTCATCAATTTTCTAAGTTATGCTGTAGTTAACCAATTCACCCTGAAATTTCAATGACTTCCCTTGACAACCGTTTGGGTCTCATTCATGCTAATTCAGTTTACATCAGTGGGGAGTCCTGCTCCACAAGGTCACTCAGGGGCCCAGGTTGATGTGTGCTCATCATGTGGAAATGGAGTAGGAAGAAACCTACAGCAGAGACCCATCAATCCATACAGCTGCTGGGTGGCCAACATTTAAACCAAGGCCAAGATACCACCTGCCCATTCTAAAGCTTTGATAATGACTTGCTTCTTAATATTATTGATCAAGAGAACCCTAGGAACCATTTATTCAGGGACTTGAATATGGCTGTGATGACCATACTCAGAGCCATCCACAGATTAGCTTCACCTATATTATTTATTCCCATTATACATACAAAGGAAATGTGGCTCAGAGAAGTTAGACTACTGGGGGTGCTCAGTTGAAAAGTGGTGACGATGAGATCCTTTAGCCAGACTTGTTCCGTGTCAAAGCCCCTGTGCTTAACTCTTGCGTATTTCTTCCTTCCTGGAAGCTTGCCCATGGCTTGGAAAACAATGTATAGTGATTTTTCTCACCAAGCCTTTTTTTTTTTTTTTTTTTTTGGTCTTTTTAGGGCAGCACCCACACTCAGGCATATTGAATTTCCCAGGCTAGGGGTCGAATCGGAGCTACAGCTGCTGGCCTGCACCACAGCCACAGCAAGGTGGGGTCCAAACCCTGTCTGCAACCTACAACACAGCTCACGGCAATGCCAGATCCTTAACCCACCGAGCGAGGCCAGGGATCAAACCCGAGTGCTCACGGATACTAGTAGGGTTTGTTACCACAGAGCCATGACGGAAAATCCTACCCGGACTTTTTGAGAGCAAAATCTTGTCCATTGTCCAGAAGCCATTTGTCTCCACTTCATCTGAATGTCAGGCTGCCTTATCTGTGGCTTCAGCATGGAATGATTGATGCAGAAATGGTTGTCTAAGCAGCCATGCCCTGAGAAATTTTATCTCTGTTGTGAAAGGCAGAGATGTGGAAAGGAATTCACTTTTTTTTTCTTTTTATGGCTGCACCTGTGGAAAATAGACGTTCCTGGGCTAGGGGTCGAATCAGAACTGCAGCTAAGAAATGCCGGATCCAAGACACATCTGCCACCCACTCTGCATTTTGCAGCAATGCACGAGCCATAACCCACTGAGCGAGGCCAGGGACCATACCCCGATCCAACACAATGTCAAGTTCTTAACTCACTGAGTCACAATGGGAACTCTAAGGATTCACATTTTTGAGTATCTAGTATGTGCCAGGTACTAACTACGCTTGGTTCTCCCCCTGTCTTGTCTTATTCGCTCCTTCCTTATAACCCCATAGGAGAAAGATGACGATAACGTCTATCTTATGAATGAGACTGTGGTATTTGTTTAGCGTATCTATTAAATGCCACCAGAGTGCTTGGCGCTATCCTGTTTGCTTTATGTAGGCAGCCTCATCTGACCTTCACATTAACCTCCCAGGAACCTACCCTCATTATCTTAATTTTTACAGATGAGGAAGTCAAGGGACCGAGAGGTTCTACCCTGTCATGAAGATCACACAATGTGATCTGTACATTTAATGTGCAGATGGCATTGCTAGGATTTGAACTTGAGTAGTCTGGCTCCCAAGGATTTTTTTGTGTTGTTATTACTCACAGGGACTCTTTTTAAGCCTCAGGACATCGCTGTAACTGGAGAAGAACCAAGGCCAAACTCTGACTGCAGCGTCTCTCTCTCGATCCTGCCTAGATCCAGAAAACTCAGGAAACCCAGCAGGGAAGAAATCTATACACTGAATTCAACATTTATAGCTATGTTCTGGTAAACGGGAGCCACCAGAATCTGGGTCCCACTTTCCCTATAGCAAGCACTGTATTCAGTTAAGATTAAGTTTGTCAGCCGACAAATGAAAAATCCAATTTACTGATGGTTTCAGTACAATAGAGTTTATTTATTTATCTATTCATATCTTTTTAGGGCCGCACCTGCGTCATATGGAAGTTCCCCAGCCAGGGATCAAATCTGAGCTGTCACCTACGCCACTGCTGCAGAAATGCCAGATCCTTAACCTACTGTGCAGAGCTGAGGATGGAAGCCAAGCCTCAGCAGCGATCTGAGCGTCTGCGAAGACCACGCCTGATCCTTAACCCACTGTGCTACAGTGTGAACTCCCAGTACCTGAGTTCTGAATGCTCCAGTGAACGTCAACTCTATGCGTTTTGCCAAGGAGAAATCAGGATTTTGTAAAGTTGCAATTAGTAGAACTCACTTATGGTCTGATCAGTCCTGATATTGTTCAAAGGGGGCTTCTCCAAGTGTGTGGGTTCTTGGAATACTTCTTGCAGTGCAATGTGTGACATTGAACATAATTACTATTAATACGCACAAGCTTTTAATTTTCTCAGTGAATGGACCTCCAGTTGAATGGAATCTCCAAACTGAAGACCTCTGAACAAGCTTCTTACTAAAAATGGCAGAAATTATTCTTCCAAGGATATTGTGGGGATAGTGAAAATTTAATTTGTGTGAATGAATCAGAAACATGTTCCCCCCTTTTTTTTTCTTTTTTGTCTTTTTTAGGGCTGCACCCCCAGCATATGGAGATTCCCAGGCTAGGGGTCTAATCAGAACTGTAACTGCCAGCCTATATCACAGCTCACAGCAACGCCAGATTCCTAACCCACTGAGTGAGGCCAGGGATCGAACCCGCATCCTCATGGATTCTAGTTGGGTTCGTTACCCACTGAGCCACGATGGGAACTCCAGAAATGTGTTCTTAGCTTCAATCAAATACCTTCTGCTAAAGTGTTAGTTTTGGACAGTTGTTTTCAACTGGATATATTTTGCAATGTCTGGAAACATTTTTTGGCTTTCACAGCTAAGCACAAAGGTACTGTTGGCATCTAATGAGTAGAGGCAAGAGATGATTCTACTACATCCAACAAAGAACAGGGTAGTCCCCCACAGCAAAGAATGATCTGGACTAAAACATCAGTAGTGCTGAAGCTGAGAAACCCTGGGCTAGAGAATTTGTGTGGTTTCTTGTGAGACCAAGAGTGCAGGAGACCAACTTGTGCATGAAAATCCAAAGTTCTACATAAAATTTAGAAGACTTACCGGCAGACTGTCATTAGATCTTGAAGCCATGAATCTGTAGAAGGCTTTGACTCATCCTTAGGTAAATTGAGAAAGCTGTTGCCCAAAAATCACTGTCAGAGCTTAGAAACTGTGTGAAATGTATATAGAGAGTTGCTGTAGCCTGGTGAGAAGATATTGTCTCTTGTTGAGGATGAGGCATTGCAAAGCCCAGCCAGGGGCTGAATGAAACATGGAGCTGAATCTGCAGAATCCTAACAGTGCATTCAACCAATGGTATTCTGGCCCTCCTTCATCTCTCTTCTCTAGATCCAGAAATCTGGGGAGGGTGAAAGATGATTGAGGTGAATGGTGGGACTGGGTGGAAGAGAAGGAACAGAATTGTCTCATGTTTTGAGATTTATAATCTGACTCTGTATAAAAAGAAGGGTGAGGAGAAGGAAAGTTGGAGGCTGCACCATTGCAGGGAAGACCCTAAGCCCGTGGCTCCTAGCCCCTTCTCTTCCTCCAGACCCTTCTCTGCATCCAGACACTGGCTTTTCCTGGGGAATTTCACACAATAAAAGAATGATAGAGAAGAGGCAATTTAGAGATCATCCCACCTGAGGTTTCCCAAAATACGAGACAAATGGCTGGTGGCACAGAGATGACTTGCTGATGTGGCATAAAATATAATCTTGAGAAAATTATTTGTTGACAGTTAGCAAGAATTTGGACCTTCCTTTCCCCTCTGCCTGGAACGCTCTCCCTCAAGACCTTTATATGTTCTGCTTTCCTTCATTTTTCAGCTTTTTGCTCAGAAGCCTCAGAGAGACCTTCTCTGACCACCCCAGCTGCAATAGTATACCACACACAGCCGTACGTGCATTCACAACTTTCTAGATTTCATTGCCCTGGCTTTGAGCTTGGGAGTAGTTCTCACTACCTGAAATCTTATTATTTAATTAGCTATGGCTCACCTGCTCTTCCCTCATCCGATGAGAATCAAGCACCCTGGAGATGGGCACCATCTTTGTTTTTCATAAAGGTGGGCCTCCAGTACCCATTGTCATGTCTAGAACAGAGTAGGGGCTCAATATAAATCTGTTTAACTTGGGAGTTCACTTCGTGGCTCAGTGGTTAACGAATCCGACTAAGAACCATGAGGTTGCGGGTTTGATCCCTGGCCTCGCTCAGTGGGTTAAGGATCCGGCATTGCCGTGAGCTGAGGTGTAGGTCGCAGACGTGGCTCGGATCCCGCGTTGCTGTGGCTGTGGCGAAGGCCGGCAGCTACAGCTCCTGTTAGACCCCTAGCCTGGGAACCTCCATATGCCGCGGGTGTGGCTCTAGATAAAAGGCAAAAAGACAAAAAAAAAAAACTGTTGAACTTAATTACCCCTCAATCTCCCACTTAAGTCAGAGGGCTCTCAGTCTGAGGCATTCCTTACAGCTAAATAACAATCTCTTTCTTAAAGGGAGATGGAGCTTCAACCTCCAGGGGCGCCCCACCCCGGGTGCCCCTCCCCCGCCCAGTTCCCACATGCACAGTGTAGGAGTGATCAGCAGAGAGGATGGACGGAAAGAGTAAGAAAGGTAGGGTGTGGGAGGCAAGGAGGCAGAGCAGAAGTCCAGGCAGTGGGGAGCTCCTGAGTTGTAAGAACCACCTGCAGCCTGCGCCGGGTGAGAAGGACTTCCAGCTGCAGCAAGAGTCATTGACTCTGTAAGCGTCCTTGGCAAGACAAGGCTTGCCCATGTCTTGCGAGTCTGCCTGATCCTGGGGGGCACGGGTGGGCGGAATGTTTGCTAACGGACACTCGGGGTTCTAATTGCCTCCCTGTTCGGATCCAGAGACCTGCAATTGCCACCGACTGCGAGGAAGGCTTCCAGAGCCGAGAGGGGATTTTCCAGCAGAGACAGCAGACAGATGAAAAAATAAAAGCCTTTCCCTTTAGAAAATGGCTTTTGCCAGTATTCAGGGCTATGGACCGATTTGGAAGACAGGACTGCAGGTGCAAGCTGCTAGGAGCCTACTACGCTGTTGCAGCAGAAACTATCAAGTGCATCCGCGGAGGCAAGTCGGGGGTTAAGCACGGTCCTCCGGCACAGTGAAGACCTACTGGGGGCCATGCAGTTCGCTCATTCACACACACGTACAACCACATGCATACGAATGGGTATATATTAACACATATGTACAAAGATAACTTTTTCTAATTGAGAGTGGTTGTTATTCTATTTCATTCCAAAAAAGGAATGTGAAGGGTCTTGTGCAAAATATACCTATAACATGAATAACAAAGTGTTTAAAAAATGAGGAAGTACTTCCCAGCAGCAGTCTGTGCCCACCACGTGTCCATTCTCCTAGATGAGCCCCTTAGTAATAAAGAGTGTTGTCAACTCTGACATCTAAAAAGCTGGTTCAGGAGTTCCCTTCGTAGCTCAGTGGTTAATGAATCCGACTAAGAACCATGAGGTTACGGGTTCGGTCCCTGGCCTTGCTCAGTGGGTTAAGGATCCTGCGTTGCCGTGAGCTGTGTGTAGGCTGCAGACGCGGCTCGGATCCCGTGTGGCTGTGGCTGTGGCGAAGGCCGGCAGCTACAGCTGCTGTTAGACCCCTAGCCTGGGAACCTCCATGTGCCATGGGTGTGGCTATATATAAAAAGGCAAAAAGACAAAAAAGATAAAAATAAAAAATAAAAAATTAAAAGCTGGTTCAGCTCCAAGCTCTCCAGCTCATCCTTATGTAAACGACTCCATGTCTTTTAGAGTCCTTATCTTTTGTTTGTTTTCGTTTTTTATCATTTTTTGGGGGGGGTGGGTTGTTTGGTTTTGCTTTTTAGGACTGCACCCCCAACATAAGACTGTTCCCAGGCTAGGGGTCGAATTGGAGCTGCAGTTGCCAGCCTACCCGCAGCTCATAGCAACACAGGATCCTGAACCCACTGAGCAAGGCCAGGGATCGAACCCACATCCTCATGGATGCTAGTTAGATTCATTACTGCTGAGTCACCACGGGAACTCCTGAGAGTCCTTATCGTTAAACAAGGAATGATTTTAAGCACCTCATAGCTCTGAGAGCTAAAGGAGTGAATACAAGGGACCCAAGAGGCATTCAAGAGCTGTCAGTTTTCTTTATCCAGTTTTCCTTCTCTTTAAAACTTTTTTGTTCAGTTTTTAAATTTTATTTTTATCATGGTGAATTACAGTGTTGTGTCAATTTCTGCAGAACAGCATGAGCCAGTCATATGTACATATACATCTGTTAAGTACTAGGCATAGGTTTCTTGACAAAGTTCCCGCTTACAAGGGGGTTAATGGGTCTTCACAATCAGTCTACAGTTCTATGTCATTCTCTGGGTCCTCTTAGAAGGACCCCTGACCCCTTCCTGTGGGCCAGGACACTCAGAGCTTCACCACGCATCCTTCCAGGCACTCAGAGAGACATACATTATCATGCCATGGCCCCAAAGAAGAGACTATCAAGACTTGAACAAGGTAAAATGCCTTGCCTGGGATCCCACGGCTGGAATGGTGTAGGACAGGGATTTTAATTGACTAATGCTGCATCGCAGGCTTCTGCTTTCCCTCCTGTGCCTTCTCCTTGCCAGTCTAAGCCAAATTATCTGCAGATAGGGTCTACGGGTCTGTTTGCTAAATCTGCATTCTCTGGGTTAAGCAGAGTAACCGTCCTTGGTAACTATTTTGGAAGATGGAACAGCCTAATCTGTCACTCTGGATTTCCAGGGAAAATGTACAGCTTCTGGAGTTCCCATCCAGGGAAGCTCAGCGGGTTAAGAACCTGACGAGTGTCTGTGAGGATGCGTGTTTGATCCTGGCCTCACTTGGTGGGTTAAGGATCCAGCATTGCCACAGGCTGTGGTGTAGGTTGCAGACATGGCTGGGATCTGGCCTTGTTGCCTCTTAGGAGGTACTGAAACCAGCAACACCTCTGACTCGAACCCAGACTCAACCTGGATTGGGACTTGAACCCACGTGGAGGGACTCGAACCCAGCCAGAAGCCAGATTGCGACTTGAACTCATAGTTTTTTTTTAAATTAGAATCACTCACCTGCTATCTGGACTTACTGTGTTTCAGGTTCTTTGTGTCTGTGCACAGAAGGAATCCGGCGATAGGCAAGAAATAGACTTACTAAGATAAGACGCTTGTGAGGAATGCAGGCAGGCAGGCAAGGAGGCTCTGCCCCGAGGATTAGGGGGGCTACATTTTTATAATCCAACTAAAGTGGGGAAGGGGAAGAGACCACCTTTTTCCTCCTTCTTCAAGTAGACATCAGGCTTAACATCGCTAGCTCCTCCTCCATATCCAGTGATAAGAGTATTTGACACTGTGAAGTCAAACTAGGACTGTCATGGTGGTTATTGTAAGAAACTGGTTTAGCACGGAAAGAGAGGAGAAAGAAACAAGCAGGGGATACATGCAAAAGGCGGTGATCATGATTTATGGAGAATTTGGCTCCCGGGCGAGGTTCCGTGACTCTCGGGCATGGAGTCAGGGAAGTCGCGCCCGGGTTGGGGAGCGCAGGGGTTTTTAAGCCTTGTTGGTTCCGGGTCTGGATCTGGGTAGTGCCTTTGCCAAATTCGGCAAGGGACCACCGTGTCCCTAGGTGATTGGTCGGGGGTAGGTGTTTGGGGGCTTTCCGGGTAGGTGTGGCTTCGATCGTCCATTGGCGCGGGTGGGGCTGGCGGCCTATCTTCCTACGCAGGCTTATCCGTTCCTCATGGGGTCTGTTTGATATGAGGGGTCTCTTTGCCATTTGGGGGGCCGCTACCCATCTCCGCCGGCCTAACAGTTATTCAACCCATCAGGAGGGAAGTAACAAGTGCTAAAATACATTGAATCATCTTAGGTTTCCATACTATGAGGATCTCCTAGTTTGGAATGTCATCTTTCCCTTAAATTCCTGTCCTGGGTCCTAAGGGTCATTATCTTCCTGACCTTGAACGCAGACCTCATTTTATCTTTGACTTAATGACTGGAGGCATAGCTCATGCTTTTATTTATGACTTTAGAGCTAAGCAAGCCTGCTTTGTTCCAGGATGTTCTGCTAGCTTTCCTGAGTGATTATTAACTTAGAGGGATTTTCCCAAAGTTCCTTAGGTGTTCCTCTCTCCCTGTGGTCCCCTACTGGGGCTTGTGCAACCACCTGTGTACTTATTCTTACTCCCTCCTTGTCAGTGCCACACAAAATTTAAACCCAGCCATCGGCAGCCTTTCCCCAGCCCATCAGCCCAAATGAAGTCTTCCTCGCTCAATCTCAGGCACCCAGTCTGGAAACTCAGGAACTACACTGACGTCTTTCTCTCATTCTTCCTGTGCAGCTGACCAAAGCTTCAACTTATATAGATTTTTTTTGCCTCGTCAAAATCTTTGGTATCCATCCATTTCTGTCCCAGGTTTCCCCAGTTTGTGATCTGACAGCTTAAGAGCTGATGTCAGAGCTATTTTTATGCAATGCAGGATTTTGGATTCCTTGACATAAAAAAAAAAAAAATCTGACAAATGGAGAGCGTGAATGTGGGAGACAAAAATCACCTTTGTTTTCATGCCAGCTCTTCCATATCATCATTGTGTGACTTCCTCTCTTTGGGACTCAGTTCCCTCATCCACACAATAGCGACAATATTACCTAACAGCTTGATAGCGCTTCCTCTGGGCCAGGCATGTTCTAAGTGCCAGAGATGGACTCATTCTTCAACCCCTACGAGTATCTGAAATATATATTATTGTTATTATCCTCATTTTGCAGATGTGCAAATGGAAGTTGCGTAACTGCCCACGTCTGTCAGGTCCTTAGACCTAGAGCTGGGGTCTAGCCTCCACCCTCCAGAATCCTAGCTCTTAACCACATTATCCCCGGGGGCCGTTGGGAGGATTAAGTTCACCCCTGCAAAGTGCTTAGCACAGTGCCTGGTGCACAGTAAGTACCTGAGAACCAAGGAACACACACTGGAAAATGACTTTACGGCCCCACGAGGAACACAGGGTTTAGGCGGCACAGTTCCGTGAAGATCTTCAGGAAACCAAGGAGCTTTGCGTATTGATTCTGTCCCTTGGGAACTGTGGCTGATTCATTGCCACGCAATCTCAGACCAACCTCAGAAACTTGATGACTGCACCAGCTCTGCTGTCTTTTATGATGAGCAAACCCTCTTTTTCTTGGGTAATTAACTTCCCCGTGTTGTTAGGAGACCCTTGACCGAAACTGCTACCTTGCTCAGGCACGATTTTAACAGCCACTTGCATGAGTTGTCTCCCAACAGGTGGCCCTGAACATGGAACACGGTGCTTCCCTGAAAACTAAGTCAGAGCACTGGGGAGGGGTCCGACGGGAGGGAGGAGATCCACCAACCTCCCAGGATCCTTGGCGCCGGAATACATCTTGGCTGAGAGCCGCCAGTGCCACCGAAAAGGACCCTGAGTCAGATCAGATTAAGTAAGGGCCTAGCAAAGCAACTGGCCAGAGAGACCCCAGAAACTAACCCTATTTCCATAAAACCCGAGACAGAGCATTTCTCCTGGGCTCACTTACCCTGCGGCTCACCCAGGCACCCCCTTCCCAATAAAGCGTTTTGCTTTGTCAGCACTTGGTTCTCCTCAGACAGTTTATTTCTGAGTGTTAGCACAAGCCCACACTCAGGCCCTGGCGATGAAACCAACACCACCACTGACTTGAACCCAGACCAAACCCAGACTTGAACACGTGTGTGGGACTCAAATCCAGCCGGAGGCCAGACTGGGACTTGAATCAATGGCTTTTCAATTAGAATCCCTCCCCTGGTGTCTGGACTTAGTGAGGTTTGGGTTTTTTGGGTCTCAGCCCAGAAGGAATTCAGCAGGAGACAAAGTGAGAGGCAAGAAATACATTTATCAAGATAGGATGCTCGTCAGAGATGCAAGCAAGCAGGCAAGGAAGCTCTGCTCCAAGGATTAGGTGGGCTACGGTTTTATAATCCAAGGGGAGTCAGGGTGGGGAAAGACCGCCTCTTCCTCTTTCTCAGGGCTTAGCATCACCAACTCCTCCTTCATGTTGGGTAAGAGAGTATTTTGACCCTATGAGGTCAAGCTCGGACCACCATGGTGTTTATTCAACACAGTAGAAGGTAGGTAACATATGCTAAACCACACTGAATCATCTCAGGTTTCCCTATAATGAGAGTCTCCTAGATGGAGTGTCTTCTTTCCTGTAAATTCCTGTCCTTGGTCCTAAGGATGATTATCTTGCTGAACTTGAATGCAGACCCCATTTTCCATTTCACCTAATGGCCTGAGGCATATCCTATGCTTCTGTCTGCGGTGTTATAGTTACATAAGCCTGCTTTGTTCCATGATGTTCTGAGGGCTTTCTGGAGTGACTTATCATCCAAGGAGATTGGGAAACGGGGCTCCTCGTCTTTCTTCAGTAGTAGCTCCTCGCCCGTATCTGGTAAGAGTATTTGACCCCAGAAGGTCACACTAGGACTGTCATGGCGCTTATTCAAATCAGCAGAAATTAAACTCCTGTCCTTGGTCTGAACCTGGGTGCAGGACTCATCCCATTCCCCACCCAATGACTTGAGGCACGCCTCACACTTCCAGGAATCTAGCAAGCTTGCCTTGTTCTGATGGCTTTCTTGAGCAGTTACTTACTAGCAGCGATCCCCCATAGTCCCCTAGGCTTCTCTCTTTCTCTCTCTATGGCCCCTTATTGGACGTCTACACCTTCCTGTGCCTGCTCCCCATCTCTGTCACTTCTAGTTTGAATTTGTCTTTAAATTCCTAGAGCCTTCTCTTCCCTTTTTGCTTTTGCTCTCCCAGCAAAGTAATGCAACTCCCCAGGGGTCCAGGGCGTCTTTTCTTCCCACCCCTCCCAGGCTTCTTCCTTTTGTAATTCACCGTGGAGGACTGTAATGCACTTTATGAAGGGCACAGGATAATAACAAAATCGCTGATACTGCTAAAGATAGCATTTAATGAATCTTGTTTCTGGGTATTATTGGAAGCATTTTCACTGGTGAGACAGACCTTTTCAAGCTCCCAGAGTTTCACATGTGGAGACTTTTACAGCATTTGGGAGAGTTGTGTAGTATTGGCTTTAAAAAATATTTTCTTTGACTAGAGCTAGATCTAACCTGTTAACCTGATTGCTTTCCCCCCCTTCTGGTTTTATTACTTAAAGAAGAAAAAAAAAATCTGTACCCTTTGCAGGATACAAAAATAGCCTAGGTTGCCTTTCTTTTTCTTTTCTTCTCTCTCTTTTTTTCACCTCCCAGGTCTGTTGACCTTCTACGCCCCTGTGTGCAGCAAGGAAACTTGCTTTCTTATTGAAATGCACCGAGTCTCCAGGGTAGGCTCTGGAGCTTTGCTGGTGCACTGTCTCATTTACAGAGGATTCTGGTTGGTTGAGGTCTGCTTGTCCAATCCTCTCATCTTTAGCCAGACAATTCAATAACTCACCCTCTGCTCTGGTTTCCTGAGTGAGTGTTGGGTGTCAGCTGCTCTGACATAGTGACTCAATGCAAGTGTTAGCCCGGCGGGGACGGGTAGCGGCCCCCCAAATGGCAAAGAGACCCCTCATATCAAACAGACCCCATGAGGAATGGATAAACCTGCGCGGGAAGATAGGCCGCCAGCCCCACCCGCGCCAAGGGAGGATCGAAGCCACACCTACCCGGAAAGCCCCCAAACACCTACCCCCGACCAATCACCTAGGGACACGGTGGTCCCTTGCCGAATTTGGCAAAGGCACTACCCGGATCCAGACCCGGAACCAACAAGGCTTAAAAACCCCTGCGCTCCCAACCCGGGCGCGACTTCCCTGACTCCATGCCCGAGAGTCACGGAACCTCGCCCGGGAGCCAAATTCTCCAATAAATCATGATCGCCGCCTTTTGCATGTATCCCCTGCTCATTTCTTTCTCCCCTTGTTCTGTCCTAAACCAATTTCTTACAGCAAGGAGAACAGCATCACGCCACGTCTTGTAGATGGACACACGGTAGCTTGCTCGCGATCTTTATTTGCCTCTCAAATGTTTATTTGGTACACAAATAATTGTTGAGGACCTGCTGGGTGCCAAGCATCATTCTAGGCTCTGGCAATACAGCCGTGAACAAAACAAGCACAAATCCCTGACCTGAAGGAGCTTGCGTTTGAGTGGAGTGAGGCAGAAACTGATGATAAATTCACATTACTTCTGATAGCGTTAAGTGCTGTAAAAAAAAAAAAATGAAGCAGAAAACTGCATTGGAAGACTTAGGGCTTGCAAGTTTTTGGAGAACTGGTCCTAGAAAGCCTCATTAAAACGTTTAGCATTTGAATAGACTCGGTTGCAACTTTTGGGAGAAAGGTCAAGGAAAACCACCTTTAAAACAATTAGCATTTGAATACAGACTCCCGGGGGTGGCGGGGGGGTGGGGGGTGGGGAGCCAGAGAGTTGGTGATTTCTGCGGGGTGGAGGAGGGTATTTTCAAGGCAGTGGAAACAGTCCTTGCAAAAGCGTGCTCGGCAGTCAAGAGAACAGAGTGAGTGGACCTGCCCAGGTGAGCAGGGCAGAAAGTGCTAGGTGATGAGCTCAGGAGTGGATCCAGGTCGTGTAGGGGCTTAGTGAGCCATTGTGAGGGGTCTGGCTGTTAGGCTGAGTGTGTCAGGGGAAGCGCATGCATGGCTTTTCATAGGAGCAATAAGACTTGACTCACACAGGTTGCAATCAGGACCCAGGTTTTTCCCTTGTTTTTTTTTTTTTTTTTTTTGCCTTATCTAGAGCTCCACCCGTGGCATATGGAGGTTCCCAGGCTAGGGGTCTAACAGGAGCTGCAGCTGCCAGCCTTCGCCACAGCCACAGCAACGCGGGATCCAAGCCGCATCTGCAACCTACACCGCAGGCCACGGCAACGTCGGATCCTTAACCCATTGAGTGAGGCCAGGGATCGAACCCCACAACCTCATGGTTCCTAGTCGGATTCGTTAACCACTGAGCCACGACGGGAACTCCAAGGTCTTTCCCTTCTTGAGCCTTCGTCTTTCCCCTGATTCTTGACACTGGAAAGATGATACCGGAGTCTGGGTTCTTGCTCGCGGCAGCCAAAGAATGAACTCCGTGAACACACAGGCAGCAAGCAAGCAAAGGTTTTTATGAATGGAAAACAAAGAGCTCCCAAGACTCCTGGGAGAGGGGCGAAGAGCCCCCCTTCTCTATTGTCCTATAGGGGTTTTTGTCTCTTAAAGATTGGGGGGGTGGGTACCGACGTGGGGTCCAGAAAGATGTGGTTTTCTCCCATTGGCCCTGCCCAGTTACCTGTGTCAGTCCTTGTCCAATAGGGGTCTTAGGGGTGGAAACGTCCCTATAAAGTTTGATGACTTCTTTGTCCTTCTCTTCCCTTGGATGAGGTCACCATTTCTCTCATTCCTTTTCTATCACCTGAGCAGTGCGGTAGAGATTATGGTCTGTTTGGGGGAAGGCACATTTTCTTTAGTAAACAATGCCTGTGGGGAATTACTGTCTGGAACCCTTAAACCATAAATGTTAATCAAAGACCATATCAAAGAATGCTCCTACACTGACTACCTGAGTTAATATTCTGTCTCATTCTGATACCGCTTCCTCCTCATATTTCAGTTTAATTTTCTGTGTCTTTTCCAGCCTGATCCCCGAGACTGTAGCTCCTCAAAGAAAACAGGTGGAAGCTCCATCTTCTGAGTGTCTTACCTAATTCCCATCTGATGTAGGCTCTCAACAAAGACTTAGAAAACAGACCAATTTCTCTACCTGAGAAAAGAACTGGCTTTATGAAAAAGAGACTTAAAAAAAAAATAAATCCCCCCCTTTTTTTTTGTATATATACCAGGGAGGAGAAAACAAGAAATATATAACTTAAAAAAAATTAGAAGCCTGATTTATTTCTTTTCTACACATTTCCTTTAAATATTTTTCACCTGCAGGTGAAAATCAGATAGATAAAAACCCCAGCGTCACCGTTTTGTATATGTCTTTTTAATATTAGAGCATTTCCCCTGCATCTCTAGAAATCTTTTGTACGGAGCTTTGAAATAACTGATCAATATGATTTCATAAAGATGTGCCATCATTCGCCTACCAATTCCATTTTTGGCCATTTAGAAGCCTTTCGGGTATTTTGTTTCCTTTGGCGAATACAAATAACGCAGTCACGAACATCTTTGTGCAGGCAGAGTGTTCTTTTCTTTTTTTCTTGTTTTCTCAGGCTACATTCACCAAAGTGAGGTTCTTGGATTAAACACTATTGACCCCTCCACTTGTCTGTACAGCAGAAATTGATGGAACACTGTAAATCAACTGTACTACTTACAAATTTTAAATAAAAATAAAAATGCTTGCACCATGTGACACAGCCAAGAAAAGATTATTGGCCCTTTTGTAGTTACTATTCAGAATTTTATCTCATTTCCAAAGACCATTTTCCAAAAATTCCTGTGGTCCTCATGATGTATATGGTCCCGTTTTTGTTTTATTTGCTTTTTTAGGGCCACACCTGAAGCATATGGAGGTCCCCAGGCTAGGGGTCAAATCAGAGCTACAGCCAATGGCCTACACCACAGCCACAGCAACGCGGGGATCTGAGCCACATCTGTGACCTATATCACAGCTCACGGCAACGCTGAATCCTTAACCCATTGAGCGAGGCCAGGGATCGAACCCACAACCTCATGGTTCCTAGTCGGATTCATTACCACTGCGCCACAATGGGAACTCCACGGATCCCGGTTTTGACTTTCCAGGTCAGGCATATGAAATTGCCTTGACTGCCACTATTTTCTAGGAAAAGCACTCAAAGCCCAAAGGACACAGTGGGAAATAGTCACATCTGTCCTTCGTCAAACACCCAACTCTGAAAGATTTCCCATTCCTCCTTTACAATAGCCTTCACCGGCACATGTTTCATTCATATTTTCAAAGGAGGAAACCAAGCCACGCAGAGATCAGTAGCTGGCCCACCGCTCCAGTGAAGCAGAAGCAGAAGAAACATCCCAGCCTGGCTCCGTGAATCCCTTTCCCGGGCCCCATCTCACAGCCAGGTCCCTCAAGGAGCTCCTGATTCAGTGTGGGAGGCGAGATGCCTGTAAGTGTCACACAGTCACGATGGGGTCTGACGGATGGATGCTCAGGACCAGAGGTGGCGCCCAGCTGAGTCTGTCACGGGTCAGGAAAGATTTCACTAAACGGGCCACCCTGGAGAGAGAGAGATTTTCCAACTAGAGCAAATGTAAGAAGGCATTTCAGGGGGAACAAAAGGACATAATGTGCAAAACCCCAGAGGTATGGAACGCTAAGATATACATGGAGGAGTTCCCGTCGTGGCTCAGTGGTTAACGAATCCGACTAGGAACCATGAGGTTGAGGGTTCGATCCCTGACCTTGCTCAGTGGGTTAAGGATCTGGCGTTGCCGTGAGCTGTGGTGTAGGTCGCAGACGTGGCACCGATCCCGCGTTGCTGTGGTTGTGGTGTAAGCCTGCGCTACAGCTCCGATCCGACCCCTAGCCTGGGAACCTCCACATACCGCGAGTGTGGCCCTAGAAAAGGTAAAATGACAAAAAAAAGGAGAGAAAGATATACATGGAAATGCCCAGAATTGTGATCAGGAGGGCACAGTGTGGGCCAGAGGCAGGAGATCAGACTGGGGCACAGGAGATGGACAGCAAGACTTGATGCCGTGGGAGTTCCCATTGTGGCTCAGCGGGTTAAGAATCCTACTAGCACCCATGAGGATGCGGGTTCAATCCCTGGCCTCGCTCATTGTGTTAAAGGATCTGGCGTTGCTGTGACTGTGGCATAGCAGGCAGCAGTAACTCTGATTCAATCCCTAGCCTGGGAACTTCCACATGCAGCACCTGTGGCCCTAAAAAGACAAAAACAAAAACAAAACAAACAAACAAAAAAATCTTCTGCAAGCGAGTCTGTAGTGAGTAGATTTCTACGTGTAGTGTGTGTTGGGGTAGGAGATGGTAAGGGCTCGTGCTGATGGGAAGAAATTTCGTGCCTCTGCGTGTATCTGCGTGTGTGCTCATCAGTCACCATATGTGTTTATGCCTTTGTCGCCTTGAGCTTGGTCCAGACTGTAGCTAACAGACAGCCTCGTGGGGTCGTTTGTCTCGCAGCGGGGGTCACACAAAGGATTTCCCACGAGAGATCAGTGGCCCCATAAAGCCATCCTCGCGTGACCAATCACATATCTGACAAATTCACACCAAGTCACACACGCGCGCGTGCACGCACGCACACATGTAAATCATCATCTTCATCCTTATTCACGCGTATTGTCTCAGCCAGAGTCAGGTGCTAGCACACAGAGCAGTGCGTGCCTTCACAGCTGGACTCACACACATACACACACACACACACACACACACACACACACACAGAGCCCGGCGAGCTTCACACACACACACACACACACACACACACACACACACACAGAGCCCGGCGAGCTCTTTGGAGGCGACCCCCAGAGGAACATGAACTTCAAGCAGATTCTACGTTGACAAGGCTCAAAGGGAAGCGTGGGTCTTGCTGTGCTGCGGGTGACCTTGAAAACAGTGCTTCTAATCCTCTGTTTAGAAAAGAGAAAGGGCTTTCACTGAACGATGGGACCAAGGGAGACCCCAAACGGAGGTCTGCTTGGGGGTCTGTCAGAGGCTGTGAGTGTCTGCCATGGGAGAGAAATCCCCAGGTCCAGACGAGAAAACCTCCGCAGGAAAGGAGAACTCCCCTTTCACTCCCTGTGCCCAGCCCTGCTGCCTTGAGGCTCTCCGATTAATTCACACAGCAAGTGACACCTCACTTGGTGTCACTTCTAACGTCTCAAAGTGTGTCTTGGGAAGCCTCGATGAATCATGCCTGCTGCTTATGTCTCTTTCCTGAGCTAAGACCCATGTTCTCTAGAGATGGCAGTGCGAGGGGTCCATTTCCTTTTTTTATCTTTTTAATGTTTTAAAACCAGAGTTGATTTCCAATGTTGTGTCAGTTTCTCCCGTGCAGCAAAGTGACCCAGTCATGCATATATAGACATTCTTTTTCTCATAATATTGTCCATCGTGGTTTATCATAAGAGATTGAGTATAATTCCCTGTGCTATACAGTAGGACCACATTGCTTATCCATTATATAGGTATTTTTTATTTTTTTTCAATTATAGTTGATTTACAGTGTTCTGTCAATTTCTGCTGTATAGCAAAGCAACCCAGTTATACATATATATACATTCTTTTTTTTTTTTTCACATTATCCTCCATCATGTTCCATCATGAGTGATCGGCTATAGCTCCTTGGGCTACAGAGCAGAATTTCATTGCTTATCCATTCCAAATAGTTTGTTTACCCATTCTAAACATCATGGTTCTAACCCCAAACTCACAGTCCATCCCACTCCCTCCCCCTCCTCCTTGGAGTACATTCCTTTTTTTTTTTTTTTTTTTGTCTTCTTTCCTTATCTAGGGCCTCACCCACGGCATATGGAGGTTCCCAGGCTAGGGGTCTAACAGGAGCTGTAGCTGCCGGCCTTTGCCACAGCCACAGCAACGCGGGATCCAAGCCGCATCAGCAACCTACACTACAGCTCACAGCAACGCCGGATCCTTAACCCACTGAGCGAGGCCAGGGATCAAACCCACAACCTCATGGTTCCTAGTAGGATTCGTTAACCACTGAGCCACGACGGGAACTCCGGAGTACATTTCTTGATTCTCCCCCCTCCCCAGGAGGCTAAACTATCCAATTATGGTTACATTTTGATTATTCATCACTAGAAGAATAGTTGCTTCAAAATAAGAAATAGTCTCTGTAGATTTGATACTGAGTTTCAAAATAACACATCCCCAGTTAAGATCAAAAGTCAATGAATGAATGCTGTTCACACACACTCAGGTGCATTCAAAAGCTGAGCCAGAGAAGCACATCCAGATACTCTCAGAAAACACTTCCCCTCAACCCCACAGACACCGGAGTACAGGCCTTGACCCCAAGGTAAGTACACAGCTAGGGTTCAGATGCTTGTACATTGCAACGGTGACGTATAGAAACGCACTTCATCAGACCCAGACTCACTTCCGGCTGCGGACACCTGTATCCGTTTCCTGGGCCACTCGGGCTTTGGCTTGGAGGATGGGAGCTCAGAGAAAATCTACGGAATGGCCTGGCAAGAGTGGACAAGTGTCCTCTTCAGATGTTCTCCGCTATGACAAGGAAGTAATATGGAAGCTTCAGGAAGTCAAACTTGAGTCGCCATGGCAAGGAAGCAGAGTCAGAGCAGAAGGGCTTGCCACAAGTTTTAAGACTTCTCCTCCCTCCTGTAAACAAGCACTTGTGAGCCTGTCTGATGGAAGGGCTAGGTTTTCTTCCAAAGTCTTTGTTTTTAGCTATTGTTAATATTACTTCGTAGATAGAGTGAAAGTGAAGAGATAGTCAGCCGTGGCAGGAAGCGCCTGACTCTTGCTGGAAAACCTTCTGAGAGTCTTTTTTCCTGCTGAAAGATGGGGGCTGCAGTCAGAGCTGGCTTCATTACACCTTCCCTCCGTGAGTTATTTATTCGAGAAGGGTCAGACAGGACTGAGCTGGGTAAATGGGGGAGGGAGGAAAGGGATGTCTCATGGTAAAGAGAACACAAAATTACTGTCCCTTCCCATTTCCAAATGCCTCGTAGGGAGTTGAGAACCAGTTGCATGTGCAAAGAGACAGAGCTTTGGAAGGGAAAAAAAAAAAAACAGAGGAAAACAGAGAGTAGAGAAGAGATAGTAGGAGAGCTGGAAACAGAGACAGGGGGACAGAGAAAGTGAGGGAAAAGTCTCCGTGCGTGAGAATTGCTTATGAGACCAACACACGTGCGTGTGTGTGTGCGCGCGCCCATGCACAGGCAAGTCTACCTAAGAATAGAAGAGGTGGTGGAGAAAGAAAGGCAGAGAAAGATGCCCAAAAGATCATGTGCAAGTGAAGAGAAGGGGCTTTAGAAATGCTGTGTGTTGATGTGAACATGTCCGTGAACATGAGAAAGACAAAGAGAGGCAGAGGTTTTTGGGGATATTGCTTGAGCACCTGTATCCAGTGCTCCCTGCCTCTAATATATTCCTGACGTGTCAGTTACGTGAATCAGTGAATCCCTTTTTCTTTGGGGGGCATGTGTCATGTTGTCGTTGACACCAGCTCGAACTGCGTTTCCTGTCACTTCCAGACACAATGATCCTATCCTGCTAAATGTTCTGGGTCATGTTCTTTCACAAAGCCACACTTTTGCAAAAATTGTTGTTGTTAGTCTGGCGTGTCTTTCCTGCCTTTTCTAGCTGAGGTGCCTTTCTTCATCCTTTAAGTGCCAATTCAAAGGCCACCTCTTCGGTTAAGCGTTTCTAGAACCTCCCAGAAAGTCACTTCCTCTTCTCTGTCCGCCAGCATCTTAAGCAAACCTCTAAAAGCATCGATCCCATTGCTGTGTATAAATTGGTGTCTCCATCTTCCTGCACTGGATTGAGGCCAACAATAGTCTCATTTGCCTCTGTAACGCCATGGGCTAGTGCAGGATCTCCAGCATCTCTTTCTTCTCCTCCACTTCCTCCTCGTCTTTCTGTTTCTTTCCCTGGTCCTCCTCCTTCTCCTTCCCCAGAATGATTTTTTTTTGAAGCACAGGGTCCAGCCAAGAGTCACTGGAGAAGAAGAGACTTAAGAAAGTATTCATGGAGAGGACCTGTTAGGGAGGAGGAGAATCAAATCTGACTAGTATCCGTGAGGATGACGGTTCGAACCCTGGCCTCGCTCAGTGGGTCGGGGATCCAGTGTTGCCGTGAGCTGTAGTGTAGGTCACAGACGTGGCTTGGATCCCACATGGCTGTGGCTGTGGCTGTGGTGTAGGCTGGCATCTGCAGCTCCAATTTGCCCCCCCCCCCCAGCCTGGGAACGTCCACATGCCATGGGTATGGCCTTAAAAAGAAAACAAAAAAAGTTTTTACGGTATCTGAACCTCACAGAGGATAACCTAGCAGGCTGATGGGGGCTGGGGGGTGGGGTGCATTTTGGTTTACCTAAATAAGACTTTGATTAGAAGTTATGTGACTCGGAAATAGAGATTCCTGAGAGCCCATTAGAGACAAAGAGGACCTATAGGAAATCGTAACTTAAAATTGTATGAAGCCCAGTTGGCAAACACTCACCCCAGATCTGTTCCTGTGAGCCCAGGAGCTGAGCCTTCAAAATTGGTCCTGCATTTCCTGGGTCACTTTCTAGGGCATTGGCAATCAGACAGATCCTGTGAGGGTCACTGTCCCCAAACTGCTCCTTCTAACATTTCCAATCACTTCATTTTGGATTCAACCCTGTCCTTCGGCTCCTCTGCTTTTTAGGATCTGTAATCCGTCAAGGCCTTGGACTTGGACATTCCACTCTGACTCAGCCTATGACCAGTTTGACCCGCATCCCTGCGTTCTCAGGACGGGGAGTCACTGTCTTCGATGGCCGTTGTCTACTTGGGCCACATCCTCTTCAAAGGTAGATTTGGAAACTGAGTTAAAAACGTCATTACGGAGTCAGCAGAAGCGGAAGTGCCCATCTGCCTCCATGCTTAAGGGCTAAACGTGGGTCAAAGTGGAAAAGGAAGCTCACCACGTGAGTGAAGGAGCAGAGAAAACCAATCAGTGTAGAGAGATGGTCAGCCCGGAGACAGATACTCCAATCCTGATAGCTCCTTTTTTTTTTTTTTCCTGCAAATTCTCATCCATTTTGGTTCCTACCATGACCCTGTGAGTGCCCCCAAGCAACTTGGCCAGAACATACAACTTTCATTAGCAGTATCGAAAGCGTTTCTGCCCTTTCTTTATTCATGGATTTGTTTATTTAATTGAAGTATAGTTGCTTTACCATGTCATGTTAGTTTCAGGTATATTGCACAGTGATTCAGTGCAGTGGATTCTTTTCCCTTATAGGTTACTACAAAGTGTTGAGTAGAGTTCCCTGTGCTATACAGTAGGTCTTTGTTGGTTATCTATTTTATTTATTTTGTTATTTTTTTTATTTTTTTATTTTTAGGGCCGCACCCGCTACTTGTGGAAGTTCCCAGGCTAGGGGTTGAATCGGAGCTGTAGCTGCCAGCCTGCACCACAGCCACAGCCACGCTGGATCCAAGCTACGTCTTTGACCAACACCACAGCTCGCAGCAACACTGGATTCATAAACCACCGTGTAAGGCCAGGGATTGAGCCCAAGTCCTCATGGACACTGGTCGGGTCCATTAACTGCTGAGCCATGACGGGAGGTCCTGGTAATCTATTTTATATAGAGTAGCGTGTCCATGTTATTTGCAAACTCCTAATTTATCCCTCAGCCCCTACTTTCCTTTTGGTAACCATGAGTTCATTTTCTGTTGTACTTCTCTATTTTGTAAATAAGTTCATTTGTGTTCTTTGCTTTAAGATTCCACGTATAAGCGATGTCATGATATCTGTCTCTGCCTGGTTGATTTTACTTAGTATGATGATCTCTAAGTCCATCCCTGTTGCTGCAAATGGCCTTCAAAGGACTGAAACCACCAACATTATGGATTTGGTTCAGCTGTTAGTCTTCTATTGGGAAGAATGAGTGATGTTGGCCACATGGCAGGTGGGAAATGGGTCAACCCGGAGCTTGGTGTGGACTTATATCCCTGTGCAGAGTAAGAAGTAAAAGAGATGGTTTATTTGCAGAAGACAACTCTGGCTTTTCTTCCATGTCGGTGACACATTGTGTCCAAAGGGCCTAAGAGTCTTCATCATCCTGACACAGCCACAAAGCACAGTAGTGGAAGAGCTGAGGGGAAATCTGTCAGGAACACAGCTGTTTCAAAGCCCAGAAAATCTTCTCAGAGCATGTTTCCAATCCTGAAGGCAAATGGGAGCCAGTTTAGGGCAGGGGTGTTTTGTTGTCCTGATAGAAAAATTCATCGTGGGAGGGAGGATGGGGCAATCAGGCAGAGACCCAGGCAGAAAAAGGAATCCTACAGTCTGAGCAAAAAGGATTGAGGTTAGGGTGGGGAAGGAAATGCAGGAAGAACATGACTGCTCTGTTATCAGGAGGCAGCTGTGTCACCTTGGACCGAAGTTGTTCATAAAGGATATTATGGCAGCAGTGTCAAAGATGGTCCTTGAGTCACCCAATGCTGGAGTCCATCTGGGTAAATTTTTTCTTTTTTCTTTTTTTTTTGGTCTTTTTAGGACTACAGCCATGGCATATGGAAGTTCCCAGGCTAGGGGTGGAATCAGAGCTGCAGCTGTGATCTACACCACAGCTCACAGCAATGTTGGATCCTTAACCTGCTGAGCAAAGCCAGGAACCGAACCCATGTCCTCTTGGATACTAGCTGGGTTCGTTACCACTAAGCCACAATGGGAACTCCCTTTTTAAAAATTTCTTTTATTATATTTGATTTACAATGTTCTGTCAATTCCTGTTGTACAGCATGGTGACATCTGGGTAAACTTAATGCTAAAACTCATGCATTTTCAAGTCTCTGGCTCTTATTTCAGGACAAAGGGCAAGGATGAGCTTAGAGTGAGGAAGGGAGGTGGTGAGATGTAACCAGGCTGGCCAGGCAGGGTCTGAAAATCTGTAAGCAGGAGAAAATAAAGCTCTATGAGTCTCAGCATGCCTTGCCCTTTCTGGAAGATTCTCACAATGCTACAAAAGCCTCAGCTTTTTGTAATTCAAGGGCTAACTATCAGAACAAGAGTGCAGTCAGCGGTGCCCATCGGCTGCCAGGTCCTGACCTTTCGTATCTGGCAAAACAGCATGTCTGAGTCCAGAAGGCAATCAGATGGATTCATTTAACTTGCTAAACCTTGGTCCATGCGAGGGTGCATCTGAATTTTGTAATATGGAAAATTAATTTCTTAAGTTATTAGGAGAGAAAAATTCAATAGGATTAATCCTCCGGGTTCAAAAATAATCAGAGGTCACCATGGCAACACACATCAATGGAGCAATCCACAATGAATGAAACATTTCCCTCTGTTGGCCTGTTTATTCACGGCCTCGCTCCTCTCTGCCCTGGCGACATTTGTAAGGGTGGCTGCTTTCCCCCGGGTCCCCGTAACTAATGAGCTTGGGTCAGGCGGTCGTATCCGAGAACCACCAAGATAGAAGGTGAAGTCTGGCTTGGAAACAAACTTTTATCTGGCTGCCAGCCTCATCCCCTGGGGATTAGAAGATCAGGTTTGGAGAGAATACCAGCGGTTTCTCAACATTCACGAGGAGGCGATGGAAATGAAACCAGCGATGGCAGAGTTTCAGGTCATTTCCTGGATGCCAAATGCAACTCCTTGGAAATTAGACAAACGCAGGCTCAGAACTCACTAAGAGGGATTTCAAGGTCGAATAGTTCTGGCTGGCTGCTGTGAGAAGGCCAAGGGACACTGATCCCCTTTCTCATTCGATTTTGCCTGGACTGAGCTGAGACACGCGAGGGCTTCTCTGGCTCCCAGATTCTATTTTCATGAAAGACAATACAGCCGAGTTATCAAAAGCTTCTTCTCTAGAGTTAGCCAGTCTGGGTCTGGATCCTAGCTCCACCGCTTTCTAACCTTGGGCAGTTCATTTCTCTGATGCTTGTTCTAATCCCCTGTAAGATAGGTGTGTGTGTGTGCACGTGCGCGCATGCGTACGTGCGAGTGTGTGCATGTGTGTAAGTGCGAGTGTGTGTGTGCATGTATGTGTGTGTATGCGCATGTGTGTGTGTTTGTGTGTGTGTGTGTGTATGTGTGTGTGTATACAGGAGAGTGGGGTACCATCAGCTCAGTTGATAAGGTTCTTGCACAGATTCCATTAAATAATGAATGTGAGACATGGTGTCAGATACTTGGTAAGCACTTGCTTCCCTTTGCTACTGGAAGGTAAGCTGAAGGGAGTTCTCAAACACTGGATCTAAACAAGAGGAACGATCCAGCAAAGGGAAGCAGGAGGTGCAAGCGTAGTTCCTACCTTTTACTCACCTGGAATTGACATCTAAATGAGAGAAGGCAGGAGTTCCCACCTTGGCTCAGTGGTAACGGACTCCGCTAGTATCCATGAGGATGCAGGTTGGATCCCTGGGCTCACTCAGTGGATTAAGTATCTGGTGTTGCCGTGAGCTGTGGTGTAGGTTTCAGATACATCTCGGATCCTGCGTTGCTGTGGCTGTGGCGTAGGTCGGCAGCTGCAGCTCTGATTCAACCCCTAGTCTGGGAACTTCCATATGCCATAGGTGTGGCCCTAAAAAGCAACCCCCCCCAAATAAAACAAAAGAATTATTATGGAGAAAAGGTGACATATAAGGGGAAGGGAATTTTTTTTAGATTTTCTCCCCTGCCTGGCTTACCTCTTCACATCTTCTTGCTCCATACCCATGCCCAAAGTAGCAGAAATTGCTTATCCCGATCCATCTGTGGTTGTCAATGGGTGGGTCCATTTTGTAGTAACCCAATGATGCTCATTCTTTTCATCACTCCTTAGGTTCAGATACCTAAGCTAAGTCAAGGACTTTGTTGGAACCCTGTCATTCTCTCTTTCTGACTCCTTTTCAATGAACGGGTAGACAGATTCAGGGCCGCTTCAGGGACTTGGCCATTGCTTTTCACACAGAGGCTATGTGTCTGATCTCTCGTGATCCTGCAAGGAAGAAGAATTCCACTCAGATGATTCACATCTTTAATAAAGGGATGATTCATGCAAGTGTGGGCAGGGCAAGGGGAATAAATGAGATAATGAGGTCTTCCGGGTCTAGCAAGATGGGAAACCAATGCTACCTCTGAAGGCCAGCAAGTGCAAGATGAGAAAACGGTGTTCTGACACCCAACGAGACATAGCACCATGGTGTAGGGTCTGCCCAACGAGAGCCACGGAGGGGCTGAACCTCGACAGGTATGAAGGCACCAAAGCAGGGATGAAGCAGAGAAGAATACCTCAGTCTGTTTCTTCTCCCATGATCTGAGTTCCTGCAAGTGTTTTCGTGATCTGAACTCAACTGAAAGAGGTCTCAGGAAGAGAGTCTGGGTGATGCAGTCTGTGGGTCCAGCCTCCTGGAGTACCAGGCATAGCTCGGAGAGCTGAAGAATGGCTGGGGGAGGATAGTTACAGAGAAACCAGCAGATAATCTGACCAGAGATTGTCTTCCTGTCCTGTAGATTTAGGGGAATAGGGCAAGATGGTTAATTTTAGGAGTTCCCGTCGTGGCTCAGTGCTTAAAGAATCCGACTAAGAACCATGACGTTGCAGGTTCAATCCCTGACCTCGCTCAGTGGGTTAAGGATCCAGCGTTGCCGTGAGCTGTGGTGTAGGTTGCAGACGCGGCTCAGATCCTGCGTTGCTGTGGCTGTGGCGAAGGCCGGCGGCTACAGCTCCTGTTAGACCCCTAGCCTGGGAACCTCCATATGCCGTGGGTGCGGCCCTTAAATGACAAAAGGCAAAAAAAAAAAAAGATGGTTAATTTTACATGTCAACTTGACCTGATGAAGGGATGCCCACAGAGCTGGTAAATATAATTTCTGGACGTGTTCACTGGGGGGTGTTTCTGGAAGAGGTTAGCATTTGAATCAGTAGATGAGGAAAGAGGATCCACCTGCCCAAATGCCCGTGGGCCACATCACATTTGCTAAAAGGCTGCCTGGAACAACAAGACGGGGGAAGGGTGAATTTTACTCTCTTTGCTGGAGCTGGGACGTCCATCTCCTCCTGCCCGTGGACATCAGAGCTCCCGATTCTTGGATCTTCTGACTCGAGTTGGGGCTTACACTACCTGTGCCCTAATTCCTGGAGTCGGGGTCAATTACACCACTGGTTTTCTTGGTTCTCCTGTTTGCAGATGGCAAACTGTGGAACTCCTCAGCCTCTGTATGTGAGCCAACTCCTATAATAAACCCCATAATATGTATTTATTGCACTGTTCTAAGACTTCCCTAAGCTGCCAGCCTATATATACATAGGTTCTGTTTCTCTGGAGAACTTTGGCGAATACAGAAAGACATGGTGTTGAGTTTGGAGAATCAAGTTTTGGTTTTTTTTTTTGGTCTTTCTGCCTTTATCTAGAGCCGCTCCCGTGGCATATGGAGGATCCCAGGCTAGGGGTCTAACAGGAGCTGTAGCTGCCGGCCTTCTCCACAGGCGCAGCAACGTGGGATCCGAGCTGGGTCTGCAACCTACACCACAGCTCATGGCGACACCAGATCCTTAACCCACTGAGCAAGGCCAAGGATCAAATCGCAACCTTATGGTTCTTAGTCGGATTCGTTAACCACTGAGCCACGAACAGAACTCCGGGAGAATCAAGATCTTTATTTGGCTTTAAGTATATGCTGAATGGTGCAACTCAGACCTTTTTGTTTGTTAGTTTTTGTCTTTTTAGGGCCACACCCAGGCCATATGGAAATTACCTGGCTAGTGGTTTAATTGGAGCTGGAGCTGCCAGCCTACACCACAGCCATAGCAACGTGGGATCCGAGCCACATCTGCGACCTACACCACAGTTCACAGCAAGTCTAGATCCTTAACCTACTGAGCGAGGCCTGGGATCAAACCCGTGTCCTTATGGATACTAGTCGGTTGTTACCGCTGAGCTGCAACGGGAACTCCAGCAACCCAATGCTCTTGTTGTCTCTTTCTCCTCTTCTTTCCAACTCATCCTGACACTGACCAAGCACCCACTCCATATCAGGCACCTACGTTATTATCTCATTTGAACTCTCATAGCAGCAACGTGAGGTTGGCAGAATTGAGACTGGCACTCTGCAGATGGGGAAACTACGGCTCAAAGTGGTCGAGTAAGTTAATGGAGATGTTGACTTGTCCAGGATCACCCAACTAATAAGTATAAAAGCCAGTCTCTTACTGGAGAGCTAGGATTCTTTCTAACCACCATGTTAGTATTGAGTTGAGGTTTATTGACGTTGGATGGTTTACGATCAAAGTTCCAAGGATGCCCACACGTACACACGGTTTTCCCTTTAGTTCCTCAATTAAGTTGCTAAGAAAAAGTGATATACAAATGTAATGAAAGCAGCAGTTTCTTAATCCTTGAACAGGTGCCTGTTCCCCCAATTCAGAGCTCTATTAATAAATAGCCTGAGGAGGTCTTAAAAAAGGGAAAAAAGAAAGAAAGAAAGAAAGAAAGAAAGAAAGAAAGAAAGAAAGAAAGAGAGAACTGAGTTGCTTAATTACATGGGGACCAAGGGACTGAAGGAAGACCGATGGATTCAGGTTACAAAAAGGCAGGAGGAACTGGCTCCCAGTTCCTACAGATTGTCTAGAAATGGAAAAGGAATGAGCTTCTCGTCCTTCAAGTACTTCCCGGTGGAGGCAGAGGGCTTTGTCAGCGATGTGAAGGTGGTAGTTTCTGGACCGGGTGGGAAACCAGTTCAGGTTCATTTCTGTGGCACTGACCCTCTTTCTGCAAAGCACCAGCCTGAGACCCAACCTTTCCAGAGGAGACCGTGTACTCCAGGGAAGGCCATTCTCCAAAGAGCCTAAATAGTTTGGTTCCGGGTGGGGGAAAATGGTTCAAAACTCACCTCTCAGTGGGCATTTCCCTGGAGTGCTTCCAAAAAGGAACCGTCACTCTACAGGACCCTGTAGTCAGAGGCTGAGGAGTTGGGAGAAAAATGAAATGACAGCTCTTCAAGATGGTGGGACCCTGAGAGTTCTGAGAGTAAAAGGATAGGGAGAGGGTAATTCGAGGTGACACACAGAGCACGTTTTCACCCTTGTACGCTAGGGAGGCGCCCTCCCACACTCAGTATCTGCCGAGGTTTTCTGGCTTCTGTTTGGAGCTGGCTTCCAAGCTTTTCTCACCTTGACTTTGGAAAGGGGCTAAGGGACCTTCACAACCATCTCCTCCTCCACGAGGAAAGCAGCCTGGCCAGAGGTGGGATGGAAGTTCCTAGAATTACCCAACTGACACGTAGAAATCTGGAGGGGAAATAATCAAGGCAAGATGGCAGCTGTGTTCCATTCATGTGCAAAAAAAAAAAAAAAAAAATCCACCTTGTTTATTAAAGGACCACAAACCCAAGTAGCAAGACCAGCCAAGCAACAAGAGATATCATAGAATAGTGGTGAAGAGCAGAGGTTTGGTGACCAACCTACCTGGGTTCGAATCCCCGCTTCCACCATGTGTTTGCTCTCCGTGACCTTTGGCAAGTCTTTTAACCACTTCAGTTGCTGCATCAGTCAAATGACTGGAATAACCATCACCCTGTCATAGGGTTGTTAAGGCAAGGATGTGAGTTATGGTTCGCCAAGGTCATAGAATAGAGCCTGACACACAGTACGTGCTGCATCAGTGTTTGTTAAATAACTGCAAAGAGTAACATATCCAGAGCGTCAGAAGGATATAAAATAGGGAGGCTGCGATGAATCTTTTGGGGGTGGGGAGACAGGCAACTTCACACCAGCTTCAGCCAACTGTTAACATATAGAAATGGGGGTATAATGTTGCTCAATTTCTCAAGGTCTTTTTTGGGTTTGTTTTCATTTTTTTTAAATTTTTTATTATAGTTGATTTATAATGTTCTGTCAATTTCTGCTGTACGGCAAAGTGGCCCACTTTATATTTATATTTATATTTATATTTATATTTATATTTATATTTATACACATGCACATATAAGGTCTTAAAAGAAGTGGGAAACTCAGACATTTTTTCCCCCCCGGGATTCAGTTTCTTCATCTGACAAATGGGTTTATTGACTGTTGCCTCTCAGCCAAGAGCGAAGTTTGTGGCAGGTTTGCACACCAAAGCGAGTCAAGAGGAAAGTTCTTTCCTGCCCCAGAATATTGTAAGACACGATACTCTGATAAATGTTTATGAGAAGCTGAATCACTCAACACAATGAGTCTATTTCTTGTTCACTCCCATCTCCGTCCAATACAAGTCAGCGGAGGAGGGGGTGGCAGGGGAGTCAGAGGCTGAACTGCTGACGGAGACTTCACCCCATGGCTCCTCAGGGCCACATTAGCTGGTGCCCCCGGGGAAGGAGGGAGGAAGGTGGAATGGGTTATCATGGCCACACCTGAAAATAGTGCATCATTTCCACCCTATGCCATTGGCCAAGACTCCTTTGTGTGGCTCTGACCCACCTGGAGACTGGAGACAGCGGCCAGATATGTGCTCTCAGGCAAAGAGGGGAGAAACTGAGATATTAGTAAATGCCAGCATTCTCTGCCCCAGGGTCTTTGCATGTACCATTCTCCCCACCTGGAGCACCGTTCCCCACATCATCTTCCGCCTCCTTGTCCTTCAGCTCTAAACCTCCTTAAACACAACAGCTCCTGCAAATAAGCACCACCACCACATACATCACTACACCAGCCAGCTTCTATCTTCACAGCTCAGAGCACATTCTGAAGTCATCAAATGTATTTGTCTCTTTTCTGTCACATGGTTGTGTCTCCTCCTTGCAATGTTGTATCCTGTTGCCAACATACCTGCAGCATCTACAACAGTGCAGCTGAGTTAGTGGATTCAAAGTTTATTCCATTTATATTATTATTATATCTTTTTAAAAAATCAGATTCCACATATAAGTGATATTATATGATACTTGTCTTTGACTTCACTTAGTATGATAATCTCCAGGTCCATCCATGTTGCTGCAAATAGCATTACTTGGTTCTTTTTAATGGCTGTGTAATATTCCACTGTATGTATGTCCCACATACGAGATACCCTATATGGGAAAAGAATCTGAAGGGGAATGGATATATGTATATGTATGGCCGATTCACTTTGCTGTACACCTCAAACTAACACAACGTTGTAAATCAACTGTACTCTAATAAATTTTTTTTAAAGATAAAGTAAATAAAAAACAAATTCATTTCAACCACAGACAGCCTCACAGGAGTCAGAGCCTCTCTGCTTCTGCAGTAATCAAAGACTGAACAGACCTCTTAGAACTCATCTCTCCACTGTCCTGTTATAGCCCGGAGAGTGCATGTTGTGGGCTAACCATGCTGTCTACACCGCCTGTTTCCTGAAGCCAGCCTTCCAGCCTGCATCATTTCATCTGCTTTAAAGCATCTACCACAGTGTTTTCTTCTATCCGCTCTGTCATTCTGGAATCTCCATGGAGGGTTTTGAAATGTTTCTTCTATTTCAGATCTACTTGTTAAGGGAAAATGTCAGTGGAAAAGAACTCCAAGGAATTTGAGTGTAGGGTGTTTGTGTGTGTGTGTCCACTCACAACTCTATACTAGAAAATGACTTACGGGGGTAGATGCAGTGATGAAGGCAAAATAAATCAATAATTTATGGCTGTGAAAACAAAGAAGCCTCACATCTCAATGACTTATACATGCAGGAGTTTATTTCTTGCTTATGCTGGATGTGGTTAGCTGTGGGTGGGCTGTGGCTCAGCCCCATGAATCTTCACATCACAGGATGATACAGGCCGCAGGAGCACCTGGGACACGCCTTTTCTGCAGCAGAGAGAAAGTTCACACAAAAACCCTTAAAGCTCTAGCTTGGTGTTGACATTGGGCCGCTTCTTACCCTCCATTGGTCAAAGCAAGTCAGATGACCAAGCCTGATGTTCAAGGCCTGGGGAAGCAGAACACACAAGGCACGTCGAATGTCAAGTGTTGGAGTGGCATTGCCCTCCCAGAGAGAGGAAAACGGAATAGTTGGGGACAACCATAGAAATGGGTGATGTTCCCCATTTTACACAGGTCTTAAGGTGGCTGCATTTGCCAGGCTGTGTTGCTGTTTCCACTGTAACAACGGCAAAATCAGCTCACACAGGCTTAATTTTGAAAGAGGACATGAGCCTGGTCTTGACCACGGCTGGTTGTAGGATTGCACGTGTTGTCCAAATTCAATCTGTTCCTCGGGTCTGTGCTTTTTTGGGTAGCGCTGTTCTCAGATAGGCGTCCTCCGTGATGTGATCTTTTGGGACACCAGTCATCTTGCCCTGTGAATAAATTCTCCCCAAGGACAGCCCAAATGCCAGAGCTAGATCTCATTGGATCAGCTGGAGTAACGGAACCTAAATTAATCCCTGTGCTCAAGGAATAAAGGATGGGGGTTGGCCATTCATGGACTATAGACCCCTAGGTCCAGAGAGGGGCGAGGTCTCCCCACTCTGAACAATATGGACTGAGAGTGGGGGACCAGTGGTTTCCCGATAGGAAACTAATGTGCTTGCAGTAGAAGATGGGAGGCTGGGCAATTGAAAACAGTGGATTCTATTAGCCTGGCTTTTAACAGATCTATGCATAAGTATGTCTCTGAACCAAGGAAAATAAATATTGCCATAGACATTCAAGACTGATTCTAAAAATAGAACACAAATAAACAGCCCATGGGGGCTAATTAACTTGCCTTATTGGTGTTGGAAGTTTGACCTTGACACTTCCTGATCATCACAGTTGCTTGACAAAATGTGCTGTCACCATCTACTTATTTTTGCTACCAAAAGCTTAGCATAACTTAGGTTATCTAAATCAGACACTTACAACATTTTTAGGTTATGACCCAGAATACACCCACCCTTCTACACACACTGGTGTGTGTGTACACACTGATATTGTTAAACATGCATAGATACAGTCTATATTTTTTGAGAAATAATACTTAGCTTTCTATGTGAAGCACACTCTGACGCGTTCTAGCTTAGGCTGCCCTCATCTCGCCTGATCTAACCTACCTAAGCTCTTATACTATTCTATTTCACACAGTCACCATTTAATTTTTTTTCCCTTTAATGCAACTTGCGATCTCTTCCGTGATTTCATCATCTACCGTTGGGTGGCAATCCACAGTTTGGAAGTCATTGAGCTAGACTTTGAAGGTAAACGTATCTACTTATCTACAGCACCTTTTAAATATCTGTTGAATAATGACGATGAATGAATGAAGTCACTTCAGCACAGCCTGTGAGTATTATGTATTCTATTACTATGGGTAATTATCAGCACTAGGTCCTGGGGTTGCAGTTATGAATAAAACTCTGCCTCTGTCTGTGAGCTTACCTGTTAGCAAAGAAGAAGGAGATCCCAACAGGCAGGGACAATGGAGGGTGGTAATTCTCAGAGGTGAGCCAGGTACCGTGGGCATGCAGATAAAAACCTATGTTCATTGCAGTGTTATTAAAAGCCAAGACATGAAACAACCTAAATGTCCCTATACAGATGAATGAATTAAGATGTGGTATACATATGCAAAGGAATACTACTCAGCCATAAAGAAGCATGAAATGATGGCCTTTGCAGCAACATGGATGCAACCAGAAATTCTCACACTAAATGAAGTCAGCAAGAGAAAGACAAATACCATATGAGATCACTTACATGTGGAATCTTAAATGTGACACAAATGAACCCATTTACAAAATAGAAACAGACTCACGTACCTAGAGAACAGACTTGTGGTTGCCAAGGGGGGAGGGGGAGTTTGGGGTTGGTAGATACAAACTGTTACATGTGGAATGAAAAAGCAATGAGATCCTACTGTGTAGCACAGAGAACTATATCCAATCTCTCCGGCTAGAACAGGATGGAAGAGAGTATAAGGAAAAGAATGTATATATATGTATGACTGGGCGCTATGCTGTACAGCAGAAATTGGTACAACACTATACTTTAATAAAAAATACTTTAATAAAAAAAATAAAGCCACTGGGGCTCCCAGAATGAAAGGTAGGAGAGAGAAAAATGCACTAAGGAGGTACCAGAAGAAGGATGCTAAATTCAAAGAGGGCTTCTCTGCTACTTGAGACTGGAGAGTCTTCCGATGGGAGGAAGCTGGGATGGGAGAAGGCAAAATGAAGTCAGGGTTATAGAGGGAATATTTAAGGCTGGGAACCTTGAGTGAATCAAAGATTTTCAGGCTGCTGCTCAGATTGCATGCTTCAGTTGTTTTGCTTTGGGCTTGGGTTTTGTTTTGTGTGTTTTTTTTTTTTTTTTTGCTATTACCTGAAGTTCACGTTGAGATTAGGCAAGCACCGACCGAGGTCTATGCTGACCAGCCCCCTTGAAGAGCAATCGTGGGAAGCCATGGTGTGTGTTTGAGCCAGGAAATCATTCTTCCAACAGCCTCCTCTGGCCATAGAGATAGAGAGGTTTCCTTTCTTCCTTTTCTTAACCTTTTTCGTTTCGTCCTTGAAGGGCGTCACTTTTCATATTTTTACTTCCAGCTCTCTAGCTGGTATGTCAGCCTTTTTAATATTTTCCTAAGTCTTATGTTTAATGTGGAATTTCTAGGACACAATGTCCTAATGAAATCTAATATGAAAAAAAAAATCAGATCTCAACCTGCGCCTTCAGGAAGGTAGGGATATAAAGACAAGGAGGATTTTGGAGCACATGGACCTTTTGATATATGGAGTAGAGATGATTGTGTCTGACTGCATCTGTAATGAACCCTCATAATTTTAGATTAGGGTTATGTGGGCGTCCCAACTAATGGGCAGTAGATTGTGCAGCTATAATTCTAGTCCATCATACTTTTTCTTCAATATCAATTACTTTGAATGCTTAAATATCCAATTTCCTGAGACTTTTATTGTTCAATTTTCTTGTTAAGTTACCCCCCACCCCCACCCCAAGTTAGAGTTCCTAAAGCAATAAGGAATGATTTCTGACAGCCTGAAATGAGCAGTGCCGCGAGCGCAAGTTCAATGAAGGGATGGTTTACGGTTCCGAATGCCTGGAATATTCCATGACACATGCCGCCAGAGATTAGAGACTCAGCTTTTCCCCAGCACCCAGACAGAATTGGAAAAAAAGCAAAAATTAAAGACAGGTTTAATTAACCTGCCAAAAAGGAAGAAAAAAAATCGCAGAATGTCTGTGTGTGAGATTAAGAACAAATCTCATGATCAAAGAGATTAGAAAGAGGGATGGTTTTAAGCAGGCACATTTCTTATTCAGTCAACTAATGTCCCCGAATCTCCTTAGAATCAAATCATCAAATTATTTCGGCTTTGGGGTTGCCGCCGCAGAGATAACTTCTGCAGGTGGAATTTGATTGAGACGAAGAGCCGAGGTCATCATCACTTGCCTCCAAGTCCCCATGTGAAATGCTTGGCTCGTGGTAACTCTGGTCCAGAGGTCGCCCACAGGGTTCCCTCTACCCACGGGGGGAGTCCAGGCAGAGGTCAGAGCAGAGATACAGCGAGAGAATGTATTCAAGTGCTGTCGACCTACAATGCGGTGCCCATTTCTGCTCTACAGCACAGTGACCCAGTCATGCATACATATACACTCCTTTTCTTATATTATCTTCCATCGTGGTCTCTCCCAAGAGACTGGACATAGTTCCCTGTGCTGTACAGCAGGACCTCGTTGCTTATCCGTTCTAAATGGAATAGTTTGCATCTACTAAGTTTGCAAACTTCCTATGCATCCTCCTCTCTCCCCCCTTGGCAACCACAAGTCTGTTCTCTATGTCCATGAGTCTGTTTCTGGTTTGGGAATTTGTTCATTTGCGCCAACCTTTTAGATTCCACATAAAAGTGATATCATATGGCATTTATCTTTCTCTTTCTGATTTGCCTCACTTCATGTGATCATGTCTAATTGCCTCCATGTTGCTGCAAAGGGCACCATTTCATTCTTTTTTATGGCTGGGTAATATTCCACTGTGTTAGCAAATATTTATTGTACACCTACTCTGTGCCACACACCAAGGCAGAGACAGGGATACAATGGTAAATAAGATAAACTCTCATATGCATCCAGCAAATATAGACATTTATTTTCCCCAGGTTATTCTAAGGTTTACAATTCATCTCCTGATTTACACTTTGCACTAGACACTGGAATTCCTGACCACAACTTTCTACCATGAAGAGGAGACTAATACTCCAATCATCCTATAAGGAACTGCCAAACCTCAGTTTATGACTGTGACTTTTGTGTGGGATTGGCTACTACAGGTTGGGCTGAACACACGCCCCAAGCCAGACAATCACATCATATCACTATTCCTTTAACAATAGCCAGGAGATAGCTAATCTGGGCCAATAACATAAAGTCTCAGAGCTGCCACAAGAATAATAACTGAGAGATGCTCTCTTCATGCTGGGATTATTAGGCTGATAGGATATATGCTTGAAGCTCTGGAGTTATTTGTGACCAGTTTCATGACCACATGCAAGGAACCTGCCTGAGATTAAAGCCAACCTTCAAGAGAAGGAAGGGCAAAGGCCTCATGTGAGTACCTGGATCCAGCTATTCCTAAAACCCTCCTTTCTCTCTTTTCTTTAATTCAGCCAGATGCTTTATTGCCCAAGGCAGTTTGACTGGTTCTTGACCCCTTGGAACCAACATATTCCTGAGCAATACCTGGCATTAGTTTTGGAGGGTCTGAAACACCATTCACTCACCTAAGAAAAAACATCCTGGTCCTTTTATTTATTTATTTATTCTGAGCTGTTTGGTTTGTTCGTTTGTTGCCTTTTAGGGCCTCCCCCACAGCACATGGAAGTTCCCTGGCTAGGGATCGAATCGGAGATACAGCTGCCGGCCTACGCCATAGCCACAGCCACAGCAGTGTGGTAGCTGAACCTCTTCTGTGACCTACACCACAGCTCGTGGAAAAGCTGGGTCCTTAACCCACTGAGCGAAGCCAGGGATCAAACCTGCACCCTCATGGATACCAGTCAGGTTCGTAACTGCTGAACCACAATGGGAATTTCCTTTGATTCTTTTCTTTTCTTTTTCTTTTTGTCTTTTTTAGGGCTGAATCCACTGCAAAAGGAAGTTCCCAGGGTAGGGGTCTAATTGGAGCTGCAGCTGCCGGCCTACGCCACAGCCACAGCAACACTAGATCCTTAATCCACTGAGCGAGGCCGGGGATCAAACCCGCATCCTCGTGGATACTAGTCAGGTTCATCACTGCTGAGCCACAACAGGAACTCCCATCACAGTATTTTTAGAGTGCTGAGAGCTGGCCATCCACCACGTTGCTCTCATATGGGAATCACCTTCAGAGACCAGCCCAAATTCCCAAGCTTACGCTTGCTATTAAAGACTGTCCCCATTGACAAAGGAGTGGATAGGGAAGATATGGCACCCACAATGGAATATTACTCAGCCATTAAAAGGAACGAAATACCAACATTTATAGCAACATGGATGGACCTAGAAATTATCATGCGAAGTGAAACCAGTCAGACAATAAGACAGCAGCACCCAATGCTACCGCTTACATGGGGAAACTAAAAAGACACAGTGAACTTCTTTGCAGAACGGACAATGACTCACAGACTTTGGAAAACCTTTGGTTTTTCAAACAAGACAATCTGGGGAGGTGGGAGGATGCACTGTGGGTTTAGGACACAAATGCTATCAAACTGACTTGTGATGATTTTTGTACACCTATAATTTTAGTAAAATTCATTAAGAAAAATAAAAATAAAGACCGTCCCAGGGGCTCTCCCTGTCACCAGCCAAATGTCCCAGTCCCTGCCCTGCCTAGCCCCAGCTTCCTCCTCCTTAACCACCTCATTTTTCTCACGTCCCATCGTGTCTTTCAGGTGACATTTTTCCCATTTATGACAAGCTCTCCATCTCGATGTAGAAGATAATCTTTTTTAAACTTCCTGCTCTGAAAATCGATGGATTCCAACCTCTGGGGAAATTTCAGAGGCTTCTCTCTCCTTTCTGGTCTCCTACTCCCCGAACCTACAGAGAAATACTATTTTCTCCCCAAGACAAGAATCACCGTTGCTTAGGTTTTTTTTTTTTCATTAAAATACAAATTAATTTAATAAAACTCGGAATCGTGAATTAACGAACCAGTCACAGAATCTACACAAGACCAGCCTCTCCTGTAACTGCGGCATTTCTCCTGTTAACAAAGCCCCGGGCCCCCCCCAGGGAACTCAATCAGCCAGAATTAGCCTTGTCAGGTGAGCTCCATTCATCGCATGCAGGTCTCTGTACTCCCGTGCAGGTTGGTAAACGATTCCTGAGCAACCCCTCTGTACCAAATCCTGTACCTGGCACTTGCACAAGCATTAGCTTCCAGAGTCCACCCAGCCACTCTAGATGGAGGTGGAGCAAGAATCATCTCTATGCCTATGGTCCCAGCTCTTTGACTGACTCAGCTTATCCAGGACAGAGACCCGTTTAGAAACCTGTTTACTCCTCTTTCACCGCGTTGGGATCATTTTGCACTTCCTAGGATGCAAGGACGAGGTAGACTTGAAAGAAAAGACACATTCATGTGTCTATGTTCCTTCCATTTTTTTGGTGGGGGGTGAGGCGCTAGGGGTCAAATAAGAGCTGTAGCTGCTGGCCTGCATCCCAGCTGACAGCAATGCCAGATCCTTAACCCACTGAGTGAGGCCAGGGATCGAACCTGCATCCTCATGGTTCCTGGTCAGGTTCGTTACCGCTGAGCCGCAACGGGAACTCCTGCCATTCCTAATTTTAAAATTCTCCATTGTATGATGTAGTTTGGAAGGAGGTGTTAAAGGAGAAGGCGCTAGACTCTATCCAGAATCTAATAGGTGATAAACACTGTTTGTTGAGTGCCAACCCTGTACCCTGCGTGGTTGTTATCACACCATTAGATCTTTACAAAAAAAAAAACATAGCTATTGGGTGTTCGTATTGGCAGCCTTCGTTTACAGGTTAAAAAAACCAAAAAACAAAAATCAAGGCACACAGAGTTTATATACACTGCCTAAATCCATCTGGTCAGTAAATGAAGAAACAAGGATATAACTCAGACCAGAAATATTGCTCCAGAAGCTAAATGCTTAAGCAGCGTGCTATTCTGCCATATATTTAGATAATAGGCCTTAGTATATCAAGTAGGTTTTGAGGAAGCTGCATGTTCAGATGACTTACAGTGATGAGGAGCTACAGCAAATGTTTTTATGAAATTAAGACCATATTCAATTACTTCTTTGGTCCCCACTTTGTGTCAGCGACGGTGCTGGGAGTTGTAGATACAACGGTGAACAAGAAAAAAGTAACTGAGCTGAGTCATACGGACGGAATATGCAAAGGCCACATTATTAAAATAGCACACTCGGGTACAGACAACATATTTGGATTTTCATCTGATTATTGAGGAGTGGCACCATCACCTCCTTCAGTCTAAACACTATTATTCTATTCGTATGATCTAAGAGGCGCATTTGTGATGCCTGCGTGTTGTGTTCATTTCTTTTTTTTTTTTGCCTTTTGTCATTTTAGGGCCGCACCCGAGGCATACGGAGGTTCCCAGGCTAGCGGTCTAACAGGAACTGTAGCCGCCGGCCTTCGCCACAGCCACAGAAACGCGGGATCCGAGCCGCATCTGCGACCTACACACCAGCTCACGGCAACGCCGGATCCTTAACCCACTGAGCGAGGCCAGGGATCGAACCCGCAACATCATGGTTCCTAGTCGGATTCGTTAACCACGTTGTGTTCATTTCATGTCAATAGATCAAACCGGAAGGTGTCATGTTGCTGCGGAACTCACTCAAGCCTGGGGAATTATGGGTCGCTTCCATCGAGACAAAGGAACAATTCAGGATTCTCTGGGGTAAAGCAGTGGCTCTGTCTCGGCGGCCTCTTGAAGAGGCCAGATGTGTAGAAACTAGGGACATGCATAGGGCCTGTGTCAGTACACGCACACTAACAGTGGCGTGGTGGTGCAGGTGCGTCCAAGAGATGAGAAACCAGGCGGTGGTGACTCGAGGGGTCAAGTGGGTGATCGCCATTAGGCTGACAGATTGAGGAAGGAGATTAATTAGAAACTAAACCCTGGTGATAACGGTCCCTATTGGAAAAGGCTAGGAGCACCATAATATAGAAAGTGTGTCTAGGCCCTCAGCTCAGTCCTAGAAAGCTGGGTCTTGGATCTGACTGGCTGCAACAGGAGACTTTGGAATAAATGGATCCCCAAGACTGTGCATCAAGAGGAGTGAATTTCTTCCAAGCCATATTAATTCAGATATGAGCTAAATAGCTCTCATGGATAGAGAGGGGCACGAAGAATTATTTAGTTTGCATATCAAACACAATTCATTTAGTCGGTGTGCCGCAGCCTAGAGGTCTGTTGGGGGTCCCGGGCAGACAGAGGCTTCCGTCCCGTGAAGTTGTTAAAGAAACCAGGGTCCTTCTCTCTCGTCATCCCATGCTGATTGCCAAGGTCAAAGCTCACTCGGCACCGTCATGTCTCAACACCCCTAGAGAGAGAGGAGGGCAGGTGATTCGCTTTTAAGAAATAAGGCAGACGTGTTTATTTTGTTCAGTTTTGTTTTTGTTGTTGTTTCGATCATTTGATGGATTTTATTATATTTATAGTTGTACAACCATCATCACAACCTATTTATTTATTTATTTATTTAGTCTTTTTGCCTTTTCTAGGGCCGCACCCGCAGCATATGGAGGTTCCCAGGCTAGGGGTCTAACAGGAGCTGTAGCCACCGGCCTACACCACAGCCACAGCAACGCAGGATCCAAGCCGTGTCTGCAATCTACACCACAGCTCACGGCAACACCGGATCCTTAACCCACTGAGCAAGGCCAGGGATCGAACCCACAACCTCGAGGTTCCTAGTCGGATTCGTTAACCGCTGAGCCACGACAGGAACTCCCACAGCCTAATTTTAAAACATATCCATCCTGCACCTCCAGTCTACCCCCCTGCCTTCTCCCACCTGTCCCTTTTGGTAACCATAAGTTTTTCAAAATCTCCGAGTCTTTCTGTTGTGCAAATAAGTTCATTTGCATCCTTTTTTTAGATTCCACGTATAAGTGATATCATGTGATGTTTATCTCCCACTGTCTTACTAACTTCACTTAGAACGATTATTTCGGGGTCCATCCGTGTTGCTGCAAAGGCCATTCCATTATTTCATTTTTTTTTATGACTCCTATTCCATTGTATATAAGTACCACATCATCTTTGCCCATCCCTCTGTGGCTGGACATTTAGGTTGCTTCCATGTCTTGGCTGTTGTGAATAGTGCTGCTGTGAACAGACGGGTGCATGTATCTTTTGGGATTATAGTTTGACAGATGTTTTATACGCCATTTCCAGAGACAAGAACTTGCTAAACTTGCCACACTCAGCTGTAGGGATGAAGGGCAAAGTCAATTCAGCTTAGTGTTCTTGCAGATTGAATCCTCCAGTAGCTGATGCTGATGCTGTGTTTGAGGTGGAAGGTGGACCTTAGGAGTCAACACCCAGAGAAGGAAATAAGAAGTGGGATCAGGCAGAGAGAAGTCAAACTGTGATGCCTCAGCCAGCCTGGTAGGGAATTCCAGGTGAAAAACTGCCTGTTAGGTTTGACCCATGATAAGCTGAAATGTCTGGACATTTATATTCCTGTCTCCTTCCTGGCTAGATGCAGGCTCATCACAAAGGGCACAAACTCAGGAAAGGACAGGAAGACCTTGATCGGGCTGATATAAAACGCTCCAGTTGAACACCCTCCCCACAGTTGAGCAAAAAACCCTTCCTTGAAAAGGGATCCAGGAAGCACATTTAAGAGCCTACCTATCCATGTTGCTGCAAATGGTATTATTTTGTTGTTTTTTATGGCTGAGTAGTATTCAATTATAATTACCACATCTTCTTAACCCATCCATCTGACGATGGCTATTTAGGTTGTTTCCATGCCTTGGCTATTGTGAATAGTGCTACAATGAACATACGCATACATGTGTATTGTTGTCTGAGAGTTTTTTCCAGATATATGCCCAAGAATGGGATTGCTGGATCATACAGTAGATCTATGTTTCATTTTCTGAGGTACCTCCATACTGTTTTCCATAGTGGTTGTACCAATTTACATTCCCACCAATGGTAAAGGAAGGTTCTCTTTTCTCCATGCCCTCTCAAGCTAGAGAGTCTCATACTAAGTGAAGCAAATCAGAAATAGAAAGACAAATACTGTATCGTATCACTTCTATGCGGAATCTAAAATATGGCACAAGTGAACCTACCTATAAAACAGAAACAGACTCACAGACATACAGAACAGACTAGTGGTTGCCAAGGGGTGAGGGGAGAGAATGGGATGGACAGGGAATTTGGGGTTAGTAGATGCAAACTATTATATTTAGAATGGATAAGCAATGAGGTCCTACTGTATAGTGAGGGAACTATATCCAGTCTCTTGGGACAGACTAGGATGTGAGACAGTATGAGAAAAAGAATGTATATGTATGTATGACTAGGTCACTCTGCAGTACAGCAGAAGTTGACACAACACTGTAAATCCACTGTATTCTAATAAGAGGAAATTAAAAAAAAAAAAGTCTACCCAGGTGGTGTGTGCCTTGAAGCAAACTCAGGGAGAATGGATAGTAATGGTTTGGAGAATTCACTTGTTGATTATCTCCTGGATTTCAGCTTTGAATAAGAATGCAAGGCTGGTGAGCTTATGGACCTAACAGTTTATTAAGAGAGACAGCAGTAAGCAAGTAAACAAATAGACAAGATGATTTCAGATAATGATAAACACCGTGAAGACATTCTAATAGAACAGGGAGTGACTGGGGGAGTTACTTTACATGGAGTTTTCAGAGAAGTCTTCTCTATGGAGGTGATGTTTGCACTGAGAACAGAATGAGGATGAGGAACTGCATTCCAGGCAGAGGGGACGTGTATGTGCAAAGGGTAGGAATAAATCCTGACTCTTTCAAGGAAACGGAAAGAAGCTATTGTGACTTGAGGTTATCTAGGCAGAAAGGAGATATAAACCATGTCATCGAATAGGTCAACAGGGGCCGGATCATGTACTATTTAGGTAAAGAGTTCAGAATTCATTCTAAGTATGGTTGAAACCATCGTAATTATGAAAACACGGGAATTTAACGTTTTAATCAATATTTTAATAAATGATATATTTTCACGGAGATATTATTTCTGGAACCAACTTTTCAAAGCTACTTAACACTTGGATCAATTTTCTGTATAGTTAAACATCTTCCAACTTTTTATTCTATTTTCATTTTACTGAATTTATTGACATATGGATCAATTTCACAGGAAAAATTTTGCTCTTACTACAGTTCCAAGCTCTAGCTCTGACAAGAATGACACAGGCACAGAGACATGGCCAGACCAGCCCCTTATCTACAAGCAAGAGATTTAACTTCATGCCAGAACCCAGCACCCCATAAAAATGGTTCTTCATTTCCTGCTACATCCTGACCCATTTCTTCTTGAACAACTTTCTGTTCAAAAGGATACCCGATCAGGAAAACCTGATCTTTCTGGTTTCCTCTCAGGTTTCACATAAGTCAAGAGGCTTTCTTTTTTTGAAGGATACAAAGCAAACTCAAAAAAGTTTAACAACAGTTGCAATGTATTCACTGAAGCTAGCTTCAGGTGTGACTGGATCCAGGCGCTCCCATAATGTCATGTACCTTCAGCATTGTCCTCTACTTCTCTGAGATATGCTTCATTGTCTCTTGACCAGTTACCTTATGGCCAGAGTCCTCTCAATGTGGTGGCCCACAGCAGCTCCTAGAGCTGTTGGCTCTACAATAAAGCAATTGCAGCAAGAGAGAAAAAAAGCATCTTTCCATAATTTCGGGCAAACATCTTAGGGCTGATTCTAGTTTGGGGTAATATGCCTACACCTGAACCAGTGTTTTAACCAATGGGATGTAAGGCTCTGATTGGCTAAGTCCACACTTTGAGACAGGGGGGCCATCAACCCCTCCTTGGACCACATCAGTCTATTTTTAAAAAACTTTTTGTTAAAGTATAGTTGATTTATGGAGTTCCCGTCATGTCTCAGTGGTGAACGATCCCAGCTAGTGTCCATGAGGATGTGGGTTTGATCCCTGGCCTCGCTCAGTGGGTTAAGGATCCAGTGTTGCCGTGAGCTGTGGTGTAGGTCATGGACGTGACTCGGATCTTGAGTTGCTGTGGCTGTGGTGTAGGCCGACAGCTACAGCTCCGATTAGATCCCTAGCCTGGGAACCTCCACATGCCGTAGGTGTGGCCTTAAAAAGGGAAAAGACTAAATAAATAAATAAAGTATAGTTGATTTTACAATGTTCCTTCAGTTTCTGCTGTACAGCAAAATGACCAGTTCATACACCTACATGCACTCCTTTTTTTTTTCACACTATCTTCCATCATGTTTTAACCCAAGAGATTGGACATAGTTCTCTGTGTTGTACAGTAGGACCCCATTGTTTGTCCATTCTAAATGTAATAGTTTACATTTACCAAAGAGGACCATATCAGCGTAAAATAGAGAGGTGATTTCCTTATAAGAAAAATCAAGCTATTGATAGCAGATGAAAACAGATAACAGAGGCTGGGCAGCTTTGAGCCCCTGACAGCTCTTCTATTTGCAGCTCCATATTTTCCCTTCAGAAATGTACTTCTTCAGCTGCGACTTACCATGGCCTTTGGGTTAACCCTGCTCAGAGAGCTGTAGTTTTATTCTTCACCCGATCAGCTTAGTCTTTGCTTCTCTGACCCTAATGGAGGACCTCATTACTGGATTCATCCCCAGACCCAGAAATAGGATCCAGATGGTGCAAACCTATAGATGGAGCTGATTTCCAAAACAGCCACCTCCAAGCTGCCCTTAGCTGGAGGGACAGTTTCTCTCCTGCAGTGTCAAGTCGCTGAGTCAATGCTTAATTCAAAGGCTGAAATCCATTAAAAACCAAAGCAAGGAACAGAGAAGAAATCCCCTCATTAAATCTGTGTTCAGTGGGGTGTGTGCATAATTCATTCCAACGCCATCAAATATGAATGTCCCGGTGTCAGGGCTGGGAGTGGAGCCGGCACCGCAAAAGTCTGAGTCCACTTAGAAGGAGATGTTGGGGAAGAGGCGGTCCTTGCAAGGACTGTCTCGGAGCAGTAATGAGATCTGGCACCGGGGTGTTTGCAACAAAGATCCAAGAGGAGAACATGCAACGGTGCTTCTCTGCCAGACTCTCAGCAGGCACCTGCATGTTTATGCACTCAGCTCTGGAGTCTGTGAGCAGGTGCTGAGCTGCCAGAGCTTCTGAAGGGTAGGTAGTGAGGGTTCTCTGGGCTGTGGACGAGTCTGATAAATCGAGGGCGGAAGTGTAGGTTCCCGCCTCCTCTCCAACCTGCAGCCTCGACCCCACCTCGTCTCAGAGCAAGAACTCACCAGAGTGGGGAGGGCTATCAGGAGCCCCTTTGTCCTCCAATCCTGTGGTTGCAAGAGGACAGTCTGATGAGCTTGGGAAAAGTTTCCCTACTGAGCGGAAGCCTTACTTTCTACCCACCCCAAACTGTCTATGCATCTGCTCCGACCAGCAGCACACATAGCCTCGTTCTTGCTGGGCTCTTTCCAGAGGGATTAGCTCCTGTTGCCGTGGCCAGACTCTAGTGCTAATTCATAATCCTCTCCTCCTATCTTTGTCCTCGTCATTACCACAGCTGCTTTTTATCTTATATTCATCACGTCCTTTGCACTGTGCAAAATACTCTATATGCATCATTTCATTTGATCCTAAAACATACTAATTATTCTGTTGTTGGGGTTTTGCACCAGCTTCCTAGAATGTTCTTTACCCAGCTCTTCAAAAAGTAGCCTTTTCTTTTTCTTTCCCTTTTTTTTTTTGGTCTTTTTAGGGCCACACCTGCAGCATACAGAAGTTCCTAAGCTAGGGGTCGAATTGGTGCTGCAGCTGCTGGCCTACACCACAGCCACCGCAATGCCAGATCCGAGCCGTGTCTGTGACCTACACCACAGCTCACAGCAATGCTGGATCCTTAACCCACTGAGCAAGACCAGGGATCAAACCCACGAACTCATGCATACTAGTCGGGTTTGTTACCGCTGAGCCACAACGGGAAGTCCAAAGCTGGCTTCTTATCAACATCCTAGTCTCAAGATAAATATCATCTCTACAAAGACACCCCCAATGATCCCGGTTTTAGGGTGACATCACCCAGCTCAGTAAAACCACACTATATTATTTTACAAGATTTAATAGTTCTTATAATTCTATAACAGACAAGTTTATTTATCCGTTTTGTTGTTTGCATTTGTCTCCCATAGTAGAATGCAAGCAGCTGAGGGTGGGAAGCAAGAAACTCTTCTGACTTGCTATTTGCTGCAGCTTCACTGCCCAGAGTACACTTTGAACAGAATCAGTGCTCAAAACCCATTTGTGGAACGAACCGCTCTATGGGGTCGGCAATATTCTAACGCCCGTTGTACTTCCAAGGAGACTCAGGACCAGACAGTGTATATAGTTCATTCATTTCCCCCCAGGGTTACACAGTACTGAGTTGGGAAGTGGGTACTCCTTTATTTATGGCAGTTTCTGCTCCAATAGTGGAGCTCTGGACTGTGATGCTGCCAAAACATTCTTCCCACTGCTTTCTAATATCAACCCTATCTTAGATCAAGGTCAAGGGTACCGAAACCGATTGGACTGTGACCTGGACAGTAGTTTATTAGTGGTCGTCTATCTCAGACCAGTTTACCTTTCCTTAAGTCTCTCCCAGACTGTGTCACCAATTCATTCACGATCATGAATTTTTTTACAGTGCTGCCCAAGGACATCCTTGGGCAGGCTCTAGTCCTCAGTTATGATGCATGAGGCACTGGCCAGGTACACTCTCCTATTTGGATATATTAGTGGCACCAAGCTTCTTGACTGGAAGAGAGAGAGGGAGAGAGAGAAGTGAATAAGTAGCCAGCCTTCTGGTGGTCAAAAGGAATGAAGGGTTTAATTATATTCAGAAGTAGGGACACTGTTTGATTCCCTGTTATCTGCTCTAATCCCTAGCATTGGTTTGGTCCCCAAAATATTGGAGAAATCACCGGCTATAATGCCTATATATATATATATATATATATATATATATATATATGAAAAATCAAATTGAACTAAACTTTGCTCAAATGAACTCCAGTTAAATCTTCTCCCTCTCTGCTGGCGGGGCCTTTGGGCTACACGAGTGAGGATGTTGGTCCGGTTGGTAGGAATCAGACTCAGGGTCATACACAGCAAATATTCTGCCTAGTGTCTAAGGTGGCATATAATTCATCAGTTCCGTCATGGGTTAAAAGAGCACGTGCAAGTTTAACTCCAATTTACAATGTTGTTCCATGAGAAGGTCCACTCTATTTCAGAGAGCTGACCTGCCAAGAAAGCCCAGCGACTGTAATGGTCCAGGAGGCCTGTCCTGAGATTTAAAGAAGAAACATTCAGAGGTCACATAGCTTGTTGCCGATGGATTTGAAGAATACACAGGATCATGAAGTGCAAGGGGGATTCATCTATCAGCCAAGGACTCACAACCATTCCCCAGCCTCCCGGATTCTCAGCTGCCCAGCAGGCTTGCTAAGAAGCCAGGAAGATTTCCAAACCCTGCTCAGGACAGTAAGTGAACCATTTTGGAGCCCCCACCAGGCGCGCGCACGTGCGTGCGTGCGTGCGTGCGTGCGTGCATGTATGTTCCCTGAATTTACACTTCTACCAGGGAGGGAGGAATTGAGTTGAGCTTGTACCATTTGATGTGGAGCATCTCCACCAGGCTGAGTTTACACTGATCCATCGGAGGCTGCTGGGCTCTGGTCACAGATGCATGACACTAGGTGAGAGAGACACTGTGTATTTTCCGAGATCATCGTGGGGATCAGTGAGGTAGCATCCGTGAGTCGACTTGATCATGCTTGCAAAAGTCATGCTTTAATTTTAAAATAATTTTTACACAATTCTTTTTTCAATTTTTTATTTTTTTATTAGAGTTGATTTACAATGTTCTGTCAATTTCTGCTGTACGGAAGAGTGATCCGGTTATATACATACGTATAAATACATGCTTTTTCTCATAGTATCCTCCATCATGTTCCACCGCAAGTGGCTGGATATAGTTCCCTGGGCTCTACAGCAGGACCTCATTGCTTATCCACTCCAAATGCAGTAGTTTGCATCTACTCACCCCAGACTCCCAGTCCTTCCCACTCTGCCCCCACCCACCCACCCCCGGGCAAACACAAGTCTGTCCTCCATGCTATTTACAGAATTACAAAGTATTGGCTATATTCTCTGTGTTACAAAGTCTTGGCTATATTCCTTGAGCTGACTACATTCCTCCTGTTGTACTGTACGTCCTTGAGTTCATTTTACACCCAATACTTTGTACTTCCCAGTCCCCCACCCTACATTGCCTCCTCCCCTCACTGGTTTCCACTAGTTTGTTCTATCTTTGAGTCGGCTTCTTTTTTGTTTGTGTGTTTGATTCTACTGCTGTTGTCATATTTTTTAGATTCCACCTGTAAGGGATATCATCCAGTATCTGCCTTTCTCTGCCTGACTTTTTCACTTCGAAACCACGCCTTCCTTTTTCACTTCGAAACCACGCCTTCCTTTGGCTGAGAACATCCTTGGGCAGGCTCTAGTCCCGGTCCCCCCCTTCGCCTCCCCAGTATGCCCTTCTGCGCCGTACAATCCATCCACATCAAAATGACTCCTCTGTCTCCGGTGAACCACGCCGGCTCTCAGTTCTATAACACTGTGCATAATACTCTTTTTTTTTTTTAATTTTATTAGAGTTGATTTACAGTGTTATGTCAATTTCTGCTGTACAGCCTAGTGACCCAGTCATGGATACACTGTGTTTCTCACATTATCCGCCATCAGGTTCTATCCCAAGAAACTGGATATAATGCATGATGTTCTTGGGGCTTCTTCATGACCCGCTCCTGCACATTACTCCACACCACCCCCACCTTTTTACCTGGACAGTTCTGTTTCTTTGGGGTCTCTCCTTAAATGACACCCGCCCTTGAGGGTCTTCCCTGACTCTCCCAGACCATTTCAGATACCCCTGCTGTGATTGCTTTAAGCCCCGTATGTCAGCACAGGGCCTGTCCCGCTGTTCTGGCTTTCTTTTCCCTAAGAATCCCCTCCTCCTGGAGTCAGGATCTCTAGATTTAACAAAAAGATTCAGAACAACCAGTTACATTTTTTTTTCTTTTTAGGGCCGCACTTGCGGCATGTGGAGGTTCCCAGGCTAGGGGTCGAATTGGAGCTGTAGCTGCCGGTCTACACCACAGTCACAGCAACCTCAGATCCAAGCCGCGTCTGCGAACTACACCACGGCTCACGGCGATGTCGGATCACCAACCCACTGAGCGAGGCCAGGGATCGAACCCACACCCTCATGGATACTAGTCGGATTCGCTTTCACTGCACCACAGTGGGAACTCCCAGCCTGTTACATTTGAATTTCAGGTAAACAGCTTTTTTTTTTTTTTTTTTTTTAGTATAAGCTTGCTAATCACTCAGAAATGAGCTACTCTTCACCTGAAATTCAAATTTAAATGGAAATTCTCTATCGCATCTGGCAACACTACCTGAAATTCTCATTCACCTCCAAAGAAGCTGGTGTCCTCATTGCCAGAGATGGACTCCTAGGCCTTGGAATTTCAGGCTGAGATTTTTAAAAGCAACCAAAACGCTGTTCTTTTTGAATGCAGCATCACAGCTTTGTTGACAAGAAAACCAGAGGCCTGGTGTTGCCACCTACTGAAATCTCTGCCATCCAGCAGACAGAAGCGGTGTGCCTCTCCAAGATCCAGCCCCCCCCCCACTTCCAGGGTGCACTTCTGAGGCCATGTGGGTTCAAGGTTTAAGCAAGACAATCCTTCTCTTATGGTTAATCTCAGCTAAACAGTCTCCTTGAAAACACTCCCCAGATATCAAGCCTGCACCAGAGGGATAAGCTGAGATAAACTGCTGTAGCTAGAACCTTGCGGACCCAAAACCACCATGCCCCCTTAAGACTGGACAACAGTTTTGCAATTTTCATCGCCGCAGTAATTTTATCTCAAGAGTGTCATTGCCTTTTCCTGCTCCCTTGCCCGGCGTGGGACATCTTGACAGGTTTAATTAAATCTGAACTTCAGGAGGAGGGTTTGGGTGTTGCAAAAACCACTTCTCACTGAAAGGCAGATTATGCTTCCAGTTTCTCACTTTCTCCCCAACATCTTGAAGCTTTGCATAACAATAATTCTTTTAAAATTCCGTGTCAATGGATCCCACTACAGATATTTGTTAAATGAATACACAAGACGGGGAAATGCATGCCGTAAACATCTCACAACCAGGCAATGGACTAAGAGCTTTGCATTTTTACCTCACTTAAATTTCACGGGAACAATATTGGGTCAGGGATTAGACAGTTTTAGAGGAGGAAACTGACGCTCAAAGTGAAGTCCATGGTCTCAGCGTAGGTAGCAGAAGAGTTTGGATTCTCTCTTTAAAGTATCACAGAAGGAGTAGAGTTCCCCCATACCATCAATTTAAGACCCAGCTATGTGACTTGCTCTGCCCAAAGAGATATTACGATTTGACACCGAAGGGCTTCGATCCTGCATTGCTGCGGCTGTAGCCTAGGCTGGCAGCTGCAACTTCCGACTGGACCCCTTGGATCCTCTGAACTTTTCAACAGTCCTCAGCTTTTGGACTTCTGTGTTTGTTTTTACATTGCCCAACTCTATGAGGAGACCTACTTCCAGCTTAGCCAGAATGCCTCATCCTCTTCAACCAATCAACTTTGCCATCCAGGGGGATTCATTCTCCTCCACCGTCACCCAGGCGTGAATCTGGTCACCTTGGACTGCCTGCAGCAAGAATCCTCTTAGTCTGGTTTGGCCAAAATCCTCCCTACCACATCCTGTACCTTCGATGTTTCCTCTTAGTAATTTTCCATCCACTGGTCCTTGGCTTTAAGTTCTCATTTTTCCTCCTTGTGTTCAGAGTTGAGTCTAATCCCTCTCCCCGACTGCAGGACCCCATTGTAAGGGTTTCCTATGCCTGACACAGCGGCCCCTTTTGAAGACAGGCTGATTTTTACTCTCTTTTCTGATGACCGTTCCTTCTTGGCCATGTAATCATTTTGTTCCGACTCTCCTCAGAGGGGATCCTTGCCTTTTGAAATTCAGTAACCTTTTCGTTTCCTTATAACCTTAGCTCTCCGTTGGCCTCCAAAGAATATGATCTTGCAGATTATCTGTTTTTCTCTCATTGTTAGCATAGGAGTGACATTCTCTTGCAGCTTTCAGCATCCCTAGGGGACTACTACTTGACACGCTGTTTTTTAAAAAGATTTTATTGGAGCGTAGTTGACTTATAACGCTGTATTAGTTTCAGGTGTACAGCAGAACGAATCAGTTATTCATATACAGATATCCATTCTTTTTTCCCATGTAGGTAATTGTAGACTATTGCATAGATTTCCCTACATGATGCAGTAGGTCCTTTTTAATTGCCTCTGTTATATACAGTAGTGTGTATATGTTATTCCCTTCCTCCTAATTTATTCCTCCCCGCTCCCAATGGTTTCCGCTGTGATAACTATAAGTCTGATTTGGAAATCCATGAGTTTGTTTCTGTCTTGTAAGTTCTTTTATATCATTTTAATTAGATTCAACATATAAACAATATCATACGGTATTTGTCTTTATCTAACTTACTTTACTTCGTATGATAATCTCTAGGTCCATCCACAATGGCTGCAAATGGCGTTATTTCATTCTTTCTACGGCTGGGTAATATTCCGTTGCGTATGTATACTGCATCTTCTTTATCCATGCCTCTCTTGATGGACATTTAGGTTGCTCTCATGTCTTGGCTATTGTGACTAGTGCTGCAGTGAACACGGGGGGTGCATGTAGCTTTTAAATTATGGTTTTCTTCAGATCAATGACCAGGAGTGGGATTGCTGGATCATATGGTTGTTATTAATGCTTATACAAATCTCAGCTCATCTCTCCTGGATTTTTTTTTGTTCATCAGCTTTTTTTGTTGTTGTTGTTGTTGTTTTGCCTTTATCTAGAGCCGCACCCGTGGCAAAATGGAGGTTCCCAGGCTAGGGGTCTTACAGGAGCTGTAGCTGCCAGCCTTCGCCACAGCCACAGCCACGCGATATCCAAGCTGCGTCTGCGACCTACACCACAGCTCACGGCAATGCCAGATCCTTAACCCACTGAGCGAGGTGAGGGATCGAACCCTCAACCTCATGGTTCTAAGTCGGATTCATTAATCACTGAGCCACGAAAGGAGCTCCTGTTCATCAGCTCTTTGAAACAGCTTTTATTTCCACCCTCGATTTGCCCCAAACCATTAACCAAGCGGTGTGTGCATAGAAGAACTTCCTGAGGATTTGAGGAGACCGGACGTCACGTTGCCCAAAGACAACTGCAATCTTAGCATCGTCACATCTGGGTCTAAAAGTGTTTTCCAGTTATTTTGTGATTACCGGGAACTGGTATCACTGCCATTCTGAAAACCAAATTCAGAGTTCTGCCGTGTTGTTTAGCATCCAGTCACCCAACTCACCTCCAAACATTCCTTTCACTCCCTGCTTTCCCATATTCTGGGTTTCCTGATTTAAATTAAGAGTGGTGTCTTAGGAATCGTTGAATGCAGGCAATGAAAATGCAAGTCGATCTGTCTTCAGTCGAGATAACAATATGTTGGTAGCTCAGGAATTGGGTACATTCAAGGATGGAAGAGCTGGACCCCCAAATTCTGTGCTATCAAGTCTATTAGAGAAACACAGATCGAAACTTCAATGAGGTATCAGCTCCCACAGGTCAGAATGGCCATCATTAGTAAGTCTACAAATAACAGAGGTTGGAGGGGGTGTGGAGAGAAGGGAATCCTATTACACTCTTGGTGGGAATGTAAATTGATAAAACCACTATGGAAAACAGTATGGAGGTACCTCAGAAAGCTACGTATGGAAATACTATATGATCCAGCAGTCCCACTCCTGGGCAAATATCCAGACATAATTCAAAAAGGTACATGCACCCACATGTTCATTGCAGCACTATTCACAATAGCCAAGGTGTGGAAGCAACCTAAATGTCCATCAGCCAGATGAATGGATTAAGAAGATGTGAATATATGCAATGGAATACTACTCAGCCATGAAGAAGAATGAAATAATGACTTGGACAGCAATGTGGATAAAACTAGAAATTTTCATACTAAGTGAAGTAAGTCAAAAAGAGAAAGACAAATACCACGTGATGTCACCTATATGTGGAATCTAAAATGTGGCACAAATGAATTTATCTACAAAATAGAAATAGACACAGACTTGTGGTTGCCAAAGGGAAGATGGGAGGAAGTGGGAAGGACGGGGAGTTTGGGCTTAGTAGATGCAAACTATTACATTTTGAATGGTTGAGCAATGAGCTCCTACTGTATAGCACAGGGCATTATATCCAGTTTCTTGGGATAGAACATGATACAAGATAATATGAGGAAAAGAATGTATATATATGTGTGACTGGCTAATTTTGCTATACAGCAGAAATTGCCACAACATGGTAAATCAACCATACTTTAATTTTTTAAAAAATATGCAAAGTATAAAGCAAAGCACATTTGTTTCTAAAAAAGGATATGCAATATATAAAGTAAAGCACATTTGTTTCTTAAAAAAAAGTTTATTTCTGATTATTGGGTCTGCTTCTTCCTCTATTGGCTTCATTCTCAGAGAGGCTGCCTCTGTAGAAAAACAAATGACCACCTGCAACGTTAACCTTAGAGTCTCCCTAAAGCAATGTCCAGGATGAGTCAGGTGCCCATCCACCAAGCCAGAGGAAAGCTTCAGCAAACCTGAAATACAAGCAGAGGGAATGGAGAAGGGCTGGATTTGTAGAAAGCAGACATTTAGAAAGGGCAAAGCAAGTTTCAGATATTATTGTCATCGGCTCCTTTCTCTGTGATGCAGCCAGTAAAAAGCAATTATTACTCGTAAACCATCATGAGTAGTTTCAGAAGTTAGGTGTTATTTTAGTGCTTTACTTACTTCCTCTTTGGGACATAGGGACAAATCAAAATCTGTATATGTCCAAAGGACTGACACTTGGGAATGCCATTCTGTAGGTGGTGCCGGAGGCTGAGGCTGTCGTGATGAGAACTGGAACCTTGGGCAGTAAGATGTTTGCTGGCTGTGACCTTGGGAAGTAGGATACTTGCTGGCCGTAGACTCCCCTCTGGTTGCCTGGCCTGGACTTCTGACTCCTCTCCCTTGGCCTTCAGCACAGGGTCCATTCCACCACTGTCACCTGTATGGGAGAGCAATTTACTACCATCTTCCCTAGGCTCTGGGCCTCCTCCAAGAAGATGCTCTGAGAAGAAATCCCTCCCAGTTCCCAGCTGGTGTCTGAACTCTGATTAGGAGCCAAGTGACCTCAATTTCACAAGCCTCAGATGGGACTAAGCAAAACACTCCTTATTCAACACAAAGAGCCTTTAATCTGGGAAGGCTGACTAGGGGCTGGCAGCATGTTTTTGGAAGCGGGGGAGCAGTGAAGGACCAGCTTTTAGGGGCTTGGAAACAGCCTTAACGTATTTACAAGTCAAAATTGGTTCTTGAAGACTTTAAGCCGAGTGGACTTCACTGCTTCAACATAGGCGATGAACTTGTCCCTGGAGTTGCATCCAGTGGAGGTTCCGCCTTCTTTAAAGGCACAGGTGTCATCCCCAGTGTTACGATGGGGAGAAAGTGGCTCACTAACCACTTGAAAAGATGCAAGAAGCCAAGGTCAAAAGCAGAGGTTCGGTGGGCCAACCAGGAGGGTGAGATCACTCAAGGCTAGAAGGAGCTAGAAAGAGGAGCTGGGCATCATTGGCCTGGAGATGAGGGCCTTGGAAAGAACCAGCTCTGCCTTCAGAGAGCAGGAAGATGATTCCATATGATGTGTGCTGAAGCTCCCAGGGGCTGGAAATAGGAATTTGGTAGGGGAGCAAGAGTCAGATTTTGATTCCAATGTTGGAAGAAGGTTTTAATTACGCCAGGTCCCCAGAGGCCCCTGTTGGGGGATGGGTGGCCTGGCATGTGTTCTCTCTAGCCTTTGGGGCTTGACAGAAAGATCCCTCTGCAGAGGAAATTCCTTTTACTCTTGAGCCGACTCTACCTCAATTGCTTTGTTGTTCTTGCTTTAATTTTCTTTTTTTTTTTTTGGCTTTTTCCCTTTTTATCTAGAGCCCCACCCACGGCATATGGAGGTTTCCAGGCTAGGGGTCTAACAGGAGCTGTGGCCGCTGGCCTTCACCACAGCCACAGCAACACGGGATCCGAGCCGCGTCTGCAACCTACACCACAGCTCACGGCAATGCCGGATCCTTAACCCACTGAGCGAGGCCAGGGAACGAACTCGCAACCTCATGGTTCTTACTCAGATTCGTTAACCACTGAGCCACGAAGGGAAATCCCTTGCTTTGATTTTCGATTCACTGGAGAAATCATTCCTCCTGAGACATTTCCACTAAGCAACCTTCTCCTACTCCCTGTTCAGATATGTTCACTTTCTCTGTGCTGTTTCTGAAATGCTCTGCGGTTCCTTCTGTCTGCAGCGCTATCATCATCACTGTCCTCTTCACACCGATTGATTATTGCTGCTATTGTTATTACAATTATTATCACATTTAATAATGTTATTACAGAATATAATTGTTAGGACTATTATTTAAATTATTTAGTATTGTTTATATTATATTTATAAGAGTTAATTATTATATGTACAGTGGAATATTACTCAGTCGTAAAGGAGATAATGCCACTGGCAGCAACATGGATGAACATGACTACTAAGTGAAGTCAGTCAGAGAAACACAAATATCACTTATATGTGGAATCTTTTTTTTTTTTGGCTTTTTGCCTTTTCTAGGGCCACACCTGTGGCATATGGAGGTTCCCAGGCTGGAGTCTAACAGGAGCTGTAGCCGCCGGCCTTTGCCACAGCCACAGCAACGCGGGATCCAAGCCGCGTCTGCGACCTACACCACAGCTTATGGCAACGCTGGATCCATAACCCACTGAGCAAGGCCAGGGATTGAACCCGCAACCTCATGGTTCCTAGTCAGATTCGTTAACCACTGAGCCTGGATGGGAACTCCTATATGTGGAATCTTAAAAAAAAAAAAAAGAAAAGATACAAATTATCTTATTTACAGAAGAGAAACCAACTCACTGACTTCAAAGACAAATGTATGGTTACCAAAGGGGAAAGATGATGAGGGAGGTATGTATTAGGAGTTTGAAATTAACATAAACACATGACTATACATAAAATAGGTAATCAACAAGGAACTACTATATAGCACAGGGAGCTCTACTCAAAATTATGTAACAATATATATGGGGAAAGAATCTGAAAAAAAATGGATGCAGGTATGTGAATAATTGAATGACTTTACTGTACACTGCAACTAACATTATAAATAAACTATCCTCCAATAGAAACGTTTTTAATTAAAAAATAAAAATGAGGTCAAAAATATTATTTATATTATATTTATAATATTTAATTATTATATATCATATAATTATTCCATGATTATTGTATGTTTAATATTAAATAATATAAATGTTATTTAAATTATAAATTTAAAAATATTTTTTAATTTTTAGAAATAGTTTATTATATAAACCTTAAAAAATTCTTGGGTTCCGGCAGCAAGATGGTGGAGGAGTAAGAGGTCGTGCTCACCCTCTCCCACAAATACATCAAAAAACGCATCTAAATATAAAACAAGTTGGACAAATCATCATCTGAATGCTGATTAATTTAAACCTCTAAAAACTGCAAGAAACCCTTGAAATAACTGGGTAGAACAACTGAAGAAAAAAAAAAAAGGTGAGAGAGAAAAGCAATTAGAACGTGACCAGCACTCCAGGGAGGGAGCTGTGAAAAAGAAAAGTTTCCTGGGAAGAAACCTAAACAACGATCAGCAGATCAATGACCAACGGAACTAGAGGGACATCAAAGCCTGAGAAAAACGCAGCAGCTGGATTGAGATAGGAAAATCGGAGTTAGAGACCTGAATACTGGCGCAGACACCACAGCCTGAGGCACGGGGCAGTGTCTGGGAGCTAAGACACAGGTTCCTAAGGTTAGTCCCTGCGAGAGGGCAGAGGTCGGTGGCTGCGGCGATTGCGGGAATAGGACAAGGAACAGCGATATTCTAGGATTTGTGGAGAGCAAAACCAGGACTGAGGGAACTGAGGAAGTCTGGTCCCGCAGGGAAGGCAAGCCTCCATTGTTAGGGAAGAGGAGAGGAGGAGGGGCTGGCCGCCATAGGAAGCAACTTGAACTAGCGCGCAGGGCGGGGTGACGGAGACCCGCCAAAGAGAGCGGAAGTGGGGAGGAGCCAGTGGAGGCTGCAGCTGCGGCGGCGGGAGCAGAGCCATGCCTTGAAGCCCGTGGGCGGAGCGCGGTGCCAGGTTGTGGACCCAGGCACCTGCGCCAGCCAGCATTGGCAGGGGTGGCGGGGCCCTGGGCCGGTCCACAGACCTAGGCGACTGCGTCAGCCCACAGAGCTGGTAGCTCTGGCGGGCGGAGCAGTACGCAACCACACGGAGCTAGCTTTCGCAGAGGAGCGGGGCCGGCGCCAGCCGCTGCCGCCTGCCCCAACAGACGAGAAAGCATCAGCGGAAGGGCGGAACAAACACCAGCCTGCTGAGCCAGCCTCTGACGGGTACCTCTTGTGGTTCCAGTCACCTCAAAGAGGACTTTGCAATCGAACACTAGTTTCCGGTGGCTCTCACTCCCAGGGGAAATCATACTCCCTGCTGCTGCTATTGCCAAATGCTTAAGACACCTGGTAGATCTGCCTAGAGCTTGCGACCACGTACCAGGGCTGGGCAACTAGGAGTGGACAGCACCACCTTCCTGCAATTGAGAGCGTAGAGACTAGGTTTCCACTGTCAACTTTAGCCATTCCTACACTCTCACAGAGAACACTCAGAGTACCACTGAGATAACAGCCTGCTCATTCCAAAGAAATTGACATCAAATAGTCAAACTCCTACACCAAAAATAAATAGTAACCCCACCAAAAAATACAAAGGGGAGCTCCTCCCTAGAAGTAGCCTTCCAAGTCTACAGTGTGGCCTCCCCAAACTCACAGAAAAAGAAAACCACAAACAAGATGAAGAAGCTCAAAAACCATTCCCAGTTAAAAGAACAGGACAAGTCTTTTAAAGC
>PVHT021183586.1:5010483-5062727 GCA_004024745.2 Catagonus wagneri
CTCTCTCTCTCTCTCTCTCTCTCTCTCTCTCTCTCTCTCTCTCTCTCTCTCTCTCTCTTTCATCCTTTTAGGACCACACCCATAGCATATGGAGGTTCCCAAGCTAGGGGTCTAATCGGAGCTGCAGCCGCCGGCTTACACCACAGCCACAGCAACGCCAGTTTCGAGCCGCGTCTGCCACCTACACCACAGCTCACGGCTACATCAGATCCAAGCCTCGTCTGCAACCTACACCACAGCTCACGGCAAAGCCGGATCCTTAACCCACTGATCGGGGCCAGGGATCAAACCTGGGTCCTCATGGATACTAGTCGGCTTCGTTACCACTGAGCCACGAGGGGAACTCCAAACCTGCAGTTCTGCTCTCAACCTGAAAAGCCTCATCCTTGACACAGAGTCACGATACCCCTGATCACAGGATGGCAGAAAGGAAGGCTGAATGAATGAATATCATAAGGCCCTTCGTTCAGTACGTGGAGCAGAGTAAACTCTAACTTCCACCATAATTTCTCTTTTTGTCATAAGAATTGGAGGCTGTGAAGTCAAAAGAACTTTGTTTTAGAATTTGGTAAGAAGTTCATCAAAACTACCACTTTTTAACAAACATTAGGTCAGATAGAATCCTAGGTCCCTGGGGATAATATTTCTCTCCCTTAACTGAAGTTATGAGAGATCTCAAAGGCCAATACAGCAGACCAGCTAAAGGCAAAGAACTTCACAAAATCTGTTATCAGAAGTAACATTTGGAGTTCCCGTCGTGGCTCAGTGGAAACAAATCTGACTAGCATCCATGAGGATGCAGATTCAATCCCTGGCCACACTCAGTGGGTTAAGGATCCGATGTTGCCACGAGCTGTGGTGTAGTTTGCAGATGCGGCTCGGATCTGGCGTTGCTGTTGGCTGTGGTGTAGGCAAGCAGGTGCAGCTCCAGGAGACCCCCTAGCCTGGGAACTTCCACGTGCAGCGGGTGCAGCCCTGAAAAAGACAAAAAAAAAAAAAAGAAAAAGAAAAAAATAAAAAAGTAGCATTCCAAGAAAACTCTGTTCTCTTAACAGAAAGAAAAGCCAAGCTCAAGTCTTGCACCAGTTTACTTTTAAAATTAATTTCCTCCATTACATTTATTCTAAACTTAAATCAGTCCTGATCATTCACGAAACTCTTTTCTCAGAGTCCACTTTCCACCAATTTTCCATCACTTTCTGTAGCCATAAATAATTCCTAAACAAAAAAAAAAGGTATTTTCTTGTAGAGAGCATCTTAGGGTGGCACCGAACATTAGTGGTTCTAATACCTTTAGTTTCTCTGTTTAGTAACTGATGTCCCACTTTCTTATTTTATTTGGGAATGATCTATTAAATAATAAAAAAGGGGGGGACAGAGGCTGTGCCCCCTGCTGAGGACTCTGGGTCAGGAAAAGGGCACCCATCGAGGGCGTAGGGGCAGAGGGACCATCCGACTCACCCATTTCTAACAGGTGGGATGGAAGAAAGTATAAAGCAGGTGGGAGAGGAGGGGCTATGATGGGGAGAACGGACATGACCTTGAGAGGGCTGATCACCAGCACCGCACTCCAGGTGGCCGGCTCGGGTGCCAGCAGAAACCGGAAGCCAGTTTGAGAGTCTCCTCCTTGGCCGCAGGTCAACGTCAGAGTCACTGTCAAGTGTCTAACAGCAGAACTGAGCTGGGGGGGGAAGACAGGTCCAGAAAAGGAGACTGGATGTTTGAGTGTCATATTTGAGCTCATTTAAAAGCTGTGAAGGGCAAGGTGAGAGACTGTGGAGGGTAGGGGGCAAAGTGTCTCTTCTTGCGGTGCTGATGAACCGTGTGAAATCCTCGATGTACACTTCCACTGTGTGAGCTTTGGCCAGTTACTTGACTCCTCTAGGCTGTGGTGTTCTCATCTGTAAAATGGGAGTGAGTATAGTAACACCAGCTAACAAGTAGCATTGTATGGAAATTCAAGGAGTGAAAAATTATTTAAGAATAGCTGGCCCATTGTTAGTGACCAGTTCGGTGTTCGCTATGGCTGTTATTGTATTAATGCTGCTTCTAGGGTTTTTAAGATAAGGTTGAAGGGAACACCTGAAGTCTCTGATTTGTTTATCTCTGCTCATTGGAGTAGACAGAGAGCAGGAGCTGTGGCTGAGGCCAGGGACGCTCTAGAGGTGGGTCAGTGGAATGACTGGTAGGTAAAAAGGCAGTCAGGAGGCAGAGAAAAGCAAGGCTAAGCTGCAGAAGAGGGAAACGCCATCCCTGCCATTGCCTGAATTGTAGAGAATAACACTCTAGAAATCAAGGGTCTCTACACACGCAATTCCCCAGTCATATTCCAAAATCGTTCATTGATCTTATTTACTCTTCCTGACATAGCCAGCGTGGGTCTCGATGCATCAGACATCATCCCTACCCTGTGGAACTTACAGTCCAGTCTTAGAGGAGTCAGCATCCTGGCTCTGACTGGGAGGCAGCAGATGGAGAAGCCAGTAAGACGAAGCATGGGGTGAGAAGGTTTGGAGTGTCTGGAGAGGAGACTACGAAACAAATCTCAGCAGCAGCATGTGCAAAGGGCCAGGGGTAGGCGGGAGCATGGCACCACGGGGGAGGTGAGGGTTCTAGTTCTAGAAGAGGAACTGGATGCTGAGCTCGAAAAGAACAAGCACCCGTTTACTCAGGAGGAAGCTGAGGCTCAGACTCTTGACGGTCAAGATCAATCATCAAATCAGTGGCAGGGCTGAAACGTCAAGCCCGGGTGTAAGATCCTCTGAAATCCTGGCTCTTGTTCACCTCTACCAGGCACTCCTCAGGGATGTCCAGAGTAAGCAATCAGACTCCCCAGACTGTCACAAGGCATGTGCCCACACAGGATTCCTGCGCCCCCCACCCCCCAGGTGGAAGGCTGGGGAACCTCTGTTTTACGGGTCCTTGCTAAACCTACCTCCCTCTTGGAAAGCGCCGTATTGAAAATCGATCGGAAGAAAGTCTCTGAAAGGAGAGTTAAATCAAGTATCCCAAAATGGAGGAGTTAATCATCCGAAATTAACCTTATAACGTCTAGTATCAAACTGATCTATAATAAAATCAATGAGAGCAAATCAAACCCCGAAGCCTTTTGGCCCCAAGCCCTGGATGCCGCCGTGACTGTGCTCCGTTAGGGGGAAACCACCCCTCAGCGGTTGATATATTTAGCCAGGGGCTCTCAGTGGATGGTTTTCATATACATTTCTCCACTGCCTTTGCTTAACTGCCATTCTTCGAGCCTTAAATAAGATGCACTTAGCTGAAAATTGTCCTTCATCGAGGAGACACGCTGTTCCCACTGAGATAGATAATCAGGCATTGTATATTTTCTTGCTTGGAGGAGAAAGCAAGATGCTCGTCAGAGATCCAGCTCCACCTCGGTTCTGAAGCAGCCCCGGAGGGATTTCTGGGGCCAGGAGGATGCTCTCAGGGACGGAGCGGGCAGGACAGAAGGAGATCTCTTGGGGCCAGACCCAGGAAGCTAACTGAGCTAAGCCTGATGTGAGGGAGCTTGGGGGCATCGGCCGTGTGGTTTGACAGAATGAGGGAAGATGCCAAGAATGGCAGGGATAGGGGCTGGGCCCCTGAACCACCATCTTTTCAGCTGCCCCAAGCAATCAGTCAGTGAAGTGAAGTGATATTTCCAGGTAGACGTATTGGCACAAGGTGATTCGCTGTCTGTCCTTCTCAATGGATGTAACCCCCATGAGAGCAGAAGCTTTGCTGTGGTCACCACTAAGCTTCTAGAGTCCAGAATAATACCTAGCACCCAGCGAGGTGTTATTCTCTCTATGGAAGAACTGATGAATGGAAACAGCTCAGTGAAGTTCAACACCTGAAGTCTAGCAAAAGCTCACATATAGTCATAGGTAGTAAGATGATACTGTTGGGAATAATATTAATAGTAACATTTATTAGGTGTTACAGAGTATGATGCTCATTGCCTGGCATGCATTTCTTTTCTTTTTTTTTTTTTTGCTTTTTGTCATAGGGCCGCACTCGCGGCATGTGGAGGTTCCCAGGCTAGGGGTCTAACCGGAGCTGTAGCCACTGACCCACACTGCAGCCACAGCAACGCAGGATCCAAGCCACGTCTGCGACCTACACCACAGCTCACGGCAACGCCGGATCGTTAACCCACTGAGCAAGGGCAGGGATCGAACCCGCAACCTCATGGTTCCTAGTCGGATTTGTTAACCACTGCGCCACAACGGGAACTCCTGGCATGTGTTTCTTAAAGGATCTTCTAAACAATGTCTTTGTCCCTACTCTCAGGAAGTGCAGCTCTGATAGGTTCAACGGCGGGTCCAAGTTTATAGAGCTGGTGGTGGAGCAAGCACCTAGGACACGGACCAGCCCATCGTGGTGGTGAACAAGTAGTTGTGGAACGGATGAATGAATGAACTCGGCAGAGTTAAAGAAAGTTGCTCAGGGGGACACTTAGATGAGTGGGGACTCGCACCGTATCGCTACTCGGCTTCCGGGCAAGCTTTGCTTCTCTTTGGGGATCAGTCCAAGAAGGATTTCCCGAGGAGACTGGTTATGGCGAGCCCGTGTGACTGCGGTTTCAGGATCTCAGGGAGGAAAAGGATAGAGCCTTGCCTGCGTCTTAGGAAGACAGAGGAGGCATTTGTAAATGAGATATTCAGAGAGAAAACACCTGACTCTCACAGAGAACTTAGTCTTCCAGGAAGTTCAGCGAAATCACTGCCATTGATGCTTACAAATCTCCCCAGATAGTCACTTTACTGTCTCCCATTTTGCAAAAATAAGGAAATCCAGCCACAGTAAAGCTAAGTACCCTGAGGCAGCTTGGAAATGACGGCAACAGGATTTGAACCCAGGGCTTTAAAGTCATTCTCTCTCTCTTTTTTTTTCCCCCTTTTTAGGGCTGCACCTGTAGTATATGTAAGTTCCCAGACTAGGGGTCAAATGGGAGCTGCAGCTGCAGGTCAGTGACACAGACACTGCAATGTACAATCAGAGCTCCAGCTTCCAGCCGTGTCTGCGACCTACACCACAGCACACAGCAACACCGGGCCGGATCCTTAACCCACTGAGCGAGGCCAGGGATCGAACCCGCAACCTCGAGGATAACTATGTCAGGTTCTCAACCTGCTGAGCCACAGTGGGAAGTCCTGGATTCGTGCTCTTAGCCACTGTCTTACCACACTATTCTACGCTTTTTAGAGCGAGCTTGGTAACTGGGGGCTGTGAGAGACGGCAGAGACAAATAAAAATGTTCAGAGTGAATAGTGGCCTCAGCGAAATGGCCAAGTACAAAGGGGCCAGACGCCATCCTCCAACACAGACATCAAAAAGCAAGCAGGAGCTGTCAGAACCAACTTTGTTCAGAACTCTGGAAAATGATCAAAAGTTTATAGCAACTGAGTGAGCACAGAATCAGGAAAAAGTCAAGGAGTTCCCCTTGTGGCTCAGCGGGTTAAGAACACAACTTGTATCCATCGGGATGTGGGTTAGATCCCTGGCCTCACTCTGTGGGTTAAGGATCTGGCGTTGCTGTGGCTGTGGTGTAAGCTGGCAGCTGCAGCTCTGATTCGGCTCCTAGCCTGGGAACCTCCATATGCTGCAGGTGCAGCAGTAAAAAGGGAAAAAAAAAAGTCAACAATGGTAGGAAAGTTTGGGGTGTTTGTACTTCCTCTTATCCCACCTCCTGATTAAATGGCTGCTTCTTCCCCCCCACAAAGCTACCTGTAGCATCCAACACCAGCTCCCTAATGTTCCAAGTAGGAGCCACAGAAGAGTCACCGTAATAAAAGGAGTGCGTGGACCTTCCAGCCCCCATGCTTTTCCTTTAAGTTTCTCCTTCTTCTTGACCTTGACCTTGACCTTGATGATCATAGTTCCTCCCCGTCTCCAGGGAGTCCCAGCTTCCCTTCTATCATTCCGACGTAAGCCTGAGTATGAACTCTTCCCTAGAGAGCAGCTGGGGTCAGGCTGAATCACATCAAGCAGACATCACGCTGACTTTCATCTTACCCGTGGGTAACCTGAGGCTCAGCGAGGTTAACTACCTCCCCCAGCGTTTCCCAGCTACTAAAGGGTGAATCCAGGAGTCTGTCTGACTCCAGAGCTGATGTTCTTGGGCACAAAATTTAGTGGCTCCCTTACAAACCTTGAGAACGCACAGTGCTTTGTGCAAATGCATTGTGCCTGAATATAAATTGAGCATTTTCCAAGAAAATTGAAGCCTGTTGAACGTGAGCACTTTTATTTATGGAGACAAGAGTGAGGCAGTGATGTTCCCAAAGCCGCATCTCTGCCTCCCTTCCATTCATCCTGTGTTCTCCCTGCAACGATTTTTTTTTAAAACGATTACACTTTTACAGAAAAAGTTTTTTTTTGAAAACTTCCTTACAAAATCTGATTTTTGTCAAAGCAACGGCAACACCAGTCATTCTTATTCTCAGCCTTGTGGATGCACGGGGTGGCTGTCCTGAGACCTGTCCAAGGTTCTAGAACCAGACAGATCTGGCTCAAATCCCAGCTCCAACATTTTTGATTCAGTTCCTATTTTTTGTATGATTGTTTGTTTTTTCCCCTTTTTAGGGCTGCGCCTGCAGCATATGGAAGTTCCCAGGATGGGGGTACAATCAGAGCTTCAGCTGCTGGCCTACACCACAGCCACAGCAATGCCAGATCCAATCCACATCTGCAACCTGCATCACAGCTCATGGCAACGCCGGATTCTTAACCCACTGAGTGAGGCCAGGGATCAAACCTGCATCCTCATGGATACTAGCCATGTTTGTTACCACTGAGCCAGAGTGAGAACTCCCAGGTCAAATTTCTGAAACTTCTTGGGCCTAGGCTTTCTCATCTCACTTATTCATTCAGCACATACTGGCTGGTAATGGATTATACTGTTTAGCTTTGTTCGGAGGTGTCATTGGTTGGCTCCTAGGGCTGCATAGGAAGTTCAGAGGAGAAAAGGAGTGTGAATATGGAGCATAGGGGCAGAGGGAGAGCACAGAGTCGTATGCACTGCTCTGATTCTGATGCAGACCTTGACCCAACACGCTGCCTTTATTAGCTGCACTTGCTCACTTGCAAAAAAGATAACAAGAAAAAGAGCAAGTGGAAAACCCAAGGTGGCCATGTAGCATGATGGAACATAGATGCACCATCTCTGGGCAGACTCCCTGGGTCCACGTCCTGGCTCTACCAGCAATGGGCTTTCTGATCCTGGGCAAGTTACGTAGCTTCCCCAGGCTTCATCTTCTACTCCATAAAATGAGGGTGCTGATCCTATTACTTCCTATCTCACAGAGTGCTTTGGGGGAAAAATGAGTTGATCCATGTCAACCACTTAATCTGCTGAGAGCAGACTCTAGGTTGGGTCTGAGCTTGAACTCTTTACATTCATGGTCCTGTTTAATCTCATGATAACCACATTAAGTGGATTGTGTCCATTTCACACAGGAGGAACCGGAACCCAGAGCGATGAAGTTGATGACTGCTGAGTAGGGCTAAAGTGCTTGTTCAAAGTCACAGAACCAGTAGGGTTGGAAACAGATTCAGACAATTGAGTGTGCATCTCCAAAAACTTGTCCTTTCTCCCACACCCAGTAACTCTTCTTAAAAAAAAGAAAGAAAGAAAGACAAGAAAAGGGTGTGTCTTTTATGATATCTTTTGGTAATAGTTGCTTTCTTTTCTGAGCGTTCCCTTCCTTGTGTAGCCCAGTCAAGGACATCACTTAGAGTAACTGTAATAGTGGAAGATGCTTCAGAGTCTTTCTCAACTCCCTCTTCTCCATCCTTTTTGTCCTGGGCATCTGATATCTTACCTGTCTAATCCCATCCCCTCCCACTTCCAAGCCTTTATCATTGCTCACCTATAGGTCAACAGAGGACCTCTGACTGGTTTCCCTACTTCCACACTCTCATCCCTCCATTTATCATTGACATCAGCTTCCAGGTAAACTTCAAAGATGCAGTTAAGACTTGTCTTTCCCTGGCTTAGCACCCTTCTCCGCTGTGCCTCCATTTCTGACTATCGGATTTCATCAGTGTCTGTCCTGCAAGACGTACCTTGGGGTCCCACCTTCGTCCCTCTTTCCAAGAATATCTCTTGCCATGTCATTACAGGGGCTCCAAACACTAACTATCAAATGGACTCTGGCATTTTTAACTCTGAAACATTTCAATGGGCGATTCCTTCTGCCTTGAGCAGACAGTCCAATGCTATCCCTTCACCCAGTTCACTTCTTGAAACTCTAAGTTCTCAGCTAAAGTTTACCTCCTCCAGGATGTCCTCCCTGATTTCACTGTTTTAGGTACTTTTGCCTTTGCTTCCCCACAGGGCTCCGTGCTATCTCTCACTATTGGCTCATCCTTCCTCTGATGGTCTGAAATATTTTTCAGCAAATATTCACTCTCTTTTCCTTCCACAGTATGTGGGGGGCAACAGATTCCTGCCCCACTGTTGTTAGCTTGGCCACATGGCCTAATTTGATCAGTGGGATGTTAGCGGTCTAAGGCAAGCAGAGGCTTCATTGTGCTTGCATGGTTAGGCTGGCACTTTTATGCCCCTGTGATCTAACTAGGGGAAGAGAATGTCCTGAATAATTTCTGACCATTTAGCCCGGTTACAAAATGAATACATGGGGAATAGACCTGAACCAAGCTCTCACCCGGGAACCAAACACAGCTGATTGATAACCTAAAACTCAGATGACCAGCTGAGCCCAGCCCTAACCAGGCTACGAGCACAAAAACCACTACTCACTGTTGTAAGCCAGTGGTTGATTACATAGCACCCCATGGCAACAGATGATGAAAATTTGCTTTTTACCTGCTTTCCCCTGCTTTGTAACTGTGATCAACTGAAAGGCGGAAACTGTCCTTTACACATGAATCCACATCCTCACACCGAACTGTGATTTGGCACGTAGAAAAATGCCCAGTATATGAAGAAAGAAAAAAGGAGGAGGAAAGGAGAGACGGAGAAGGCAGAGAGGGTAAAAGGAAGGAAGAAATGAATGATGATATTCTCAGGGAAGCACAAAAGCCTTTGTTAAAACTACCTTTTATGGGCACCTAAATTTAATGATTAAGCGCCATGCCAACGCTTAATCATGTCAGGACAGATTCAGAAAGGAAGAAAGGGAATGAAATGTTTCCGAAATGACTGTCTATCAACCCACATTCATTTTAGAAAGAGCGAAACTAGGCCTCCTGACCATCTTTAAGCCTGTCCAACTCCCACACATAAAATTGCTCCTGGCAGTGGCTGGACGTTGATTGATACAATGACATCTTCCAAAGGAGATAAAGAGGGTGATGGAGAAGAAAGGACAAGAGCTGTGGAGTGGGAACACTCCTGGGGCCACCAAGGCAACCTCCTGCTTCTCTCTCACCACCCCTGCTCACGTGGGTGGAGGATGACGACATCTAGTACCACATGCGAAAGTCAAGTGGACATTGGTGAGAGGAACCCTATGATGGATGAGAGCTATGTTAGAAGTCAGGATTTCACCCACTGATGATTTGGCGTGAACTGTCTTCCCGAAGCCACCCCATCAGTACAAAAAATTTTTTACTTTTTATTTCCATCTTTACTGACACCTCAGAGAGCGCCAAGAGAAGATTAGATTTCAGGTCCAAATGTTTTTCCATTCTCAGGTCCACACTCCCTTCAGGCCAGAAAGACGAAAAGTTATTTCGGCATTCTTTGAAGGTTCTCTAACTGACGCTTAGAATCCAGTGGTAATTACCCTGTCTTGAGCACTTAGGTCAGGTATTTTGCATCAATGATCTCCTTTGATTGTCCCAACAATGGAAGGGGAGTAGCAAACAGAGACAGGAGGGTGGATAAGCAGCACTGTTTTGCAGATAAGGAGACAGGCTCAGACTTTGTCACTTTGCCTTTGAATTTAGACTTGGGAATAGACAGAACTGAAACTTGAAGACAGGACAATGGAAAGCCCACAGTCACGTCGAGTTCATTTCATCATACAAACAGCATCTTTTGTCTCTGGCTTCAGCCCCTCCACACCAGCAGATGCCTTTCTTAGCCTCACCGACAGAGAAAGCTGAAGCAGAGTTGAGACGCTTAGAATGCTCACTCTCTCACAGAAATTAGCGCGTCAAAACATCTTCCCTTGCCTGTGATAACTCTAGTCTCCAGGGAAACTGGGTTACAATGCAATGCCAGAGGCAGTAGGCAGAACCTGCGTGCAGGCGGATTGCTGAACGCTCCAGCCAGATACAGGAATGAGCGCTGCCCTGGGAATGAGACTGTGAGGTTTCTAACCTCAGCTCCACTGTGTGATCTGAGCAACTTGCTTGGACTTTCGCAGTCTTGTCTGTTTCCTCCTTTGAAAAGTAGAAATGCGAATTTTTGCTCTGCATATTCCACAGTAGCAAAAGAATTTGAAATAGCACAAACGCCCATGGCAAGAGATTGGCTAAATTATGACATGCCCATGCAATGACATATTACGGCCATTAAGCAATGATTTGGTAAAATACATATCTATTTAATATTTAACTATAATTTAGATGCTTTACATGTATCAACTCGTTTAATTTCCCCCAAATCTATGAGGCTTTTATCAAGTCCATTTCATAGATGAGTTGAAGTAATTTGCCCAAAGTCACAGCTAATACATGAAATCGGAATTAAAACCCAGGCAATCTGAGCCAGAACTCATTCTTAACCGCAACGTAATTACCTAGAAAGATGGTCTAATTTTAAGCTTTAAAATGCAAGTTATAAAAGGGAACAATTATCAGTTATTTATTACCATGCAATAAACATCACCAAAAAAGTAATGGCTTAAAATAACAACCATTTTATTGCAGCTTATAGCATTTTTGCAATTCTGCAATCCAGGCTGGGCTCAGCTGGGTGGTTCTTCTCTGGGTCTTGCTGGTTGCCTTTTGTGTGGGTGCATTCACAGGGCCGGTCTCATAGGGGCTGGGCTCAGCTGGGTGGGTGGACCATCTGGGCCTCTTTGTGCCCGTGTGATTTCTCAGCAGCATAGACCTATACTTCCTACATGGGCTGCTCAGTGCTCCCGAGAAAGCTAAAGTGGAAGCTGCCCAGCTTTCTTAAGGCTGAAGCCTAGATCTGACACAGCCTCATTTGGCTTCATCCTGTGGCCCCCGGCGTCATTCATTGGTGGACAAAACCCAATCTGTAGAAGATCTGACCATCCTGCCACAGGGTGTAGCCTAGAAAGGCTGACAGTGGTAGATAAAGCTGGGCAGAACTGGAGATCCAGGCTGAGAGTGGAAAGCACGTCAGTGGGAGAAGGGAAGGGAGGGACAACGACAAAACAGCAGCGGTGCACTAGAGGTGGGCAGCAGTGCAAGCAGGGGTCTGTGACAGAATAACAGAAGGGAGAAAAAAAGCAAATTCGTCTTCATCCTCCTCCTGGTATACACCCTGCACCAGGACCCACGGGAGCAGCTAGCGTAGAAAACAAGAATTACGAGTGAGCCATAAGAACTATGTGGGGGCTGCCCTGATTACTCGATAACATATCGACACATTTATGCCCTCTAGGATGATCCAGACCAAACTGACATCACCTTCCTGGAAGGCATCCTTTCAGTTCAGCAGAATCTGACAAGCTTGGTGCCTCAAAGAGTCTAGCAGATGCTTGGCATCAGCAAAGATGAATGAATGAATGAATGAATGAAAATGAACGAATGGAACTAATAATTTAATAATACTAGTTGTGCCCTTACTTTGTACCAGGCACTATTAAAGTGTTATGTGTGAACACTCTCTTGTTTCATTCAGTCTTTGCAATTGCCCCTTGTGGATGAAGAAACTAAGAACACAGAAAGATTAAGCAACGACCCCCAAGTTTCTTAGGAAACTAGATGGATGGATGCATGCATGCATGGGTGGATGGATGAAGAAACAGTACGTTAAAAATGATAGAAATGGGAGTTCCCGTCGTGGCTCAGTGGTTAATGAATCCGACTAGGAACCATGAGGTTGCGGGTTCGATCCCTGGCCTCGATCAGTGGGTTAAGGATCCGGCGTTGCCGTGAGCTGTGGTGTAGGTTGCAGACGCGGCTCAGATCCCGCGTTGCTGTGGCTGTGGCGAAGGCCGGCGGCTACAGCTCCTGTTAGACCCCTAGCGTGGGAATCTCCATATGCCGCGGGTGTGGCTCTAGATAAGGCAAAAAGACAAAACAAAAAGATTGATAGAAATGAACACTATAAGGAGTTCTTGTTGAGACTGTACATTCCCAACTGCAGCGGAAATGTTACACTCCCTAATTTTGTTAACACCCTTTTATTCTAAGAAACACCATGGATTTAACAGCTTTTCAGATGTGTGGAAAAACATACATCCCTGGCCTTGGGGTCTTGGCCACTAGAAGCTCCATTCTGCCCCCCCACACACACACACTGGGACCTGACGGGCTCTCTCTGCCTTGTTTCAAGGCTCACCTCTTTGCTTCCAGCTAATTGCCTTAGAATACTCTGCTGACAGCCCGAGGCTCTGCACCTCTGGGCTGGTTACAGCCCCCAGCAGATCAGGGCAGAGACCTGAAACGCCGTGAGAAAGATCACTTTATCTGCAAGTCAGGGTTTCTGATGAGCGGCTTGGATCTTTCAGCATTCCCCCGGGGTCCCAGCCCATCCATCTGTAATACAAGTCAAGAAATGTCAAAAAGATAAATGCTTTTCTATACCTGACCCCCAGCAGCGATCAGAACCTTCTCCAAACCTTTTGTGCGGATATGGAAGAGGGGAGGCAATGCTCTAATTCTGAGATTTATAAAATCTTTGGGACATCACTCCCGAACGCAGAAATTGTTTCCTGTTCTTTTCGCCAAAGAGCCTTCGGTTTTAAAGGAAAATGTTCACGTTCCTGTCGCGGTTCATCGGAAACGAATCTGACTCGTATCCACAAGGACTCAGGTTCAGTCCCTGGCCTCACTCAGTGGGTTAAGGATCCAGCGTTGCCATGAGCTCTACCGACTCAGATCTGACCTTGCTTTGGCTGGGGTGTAGGCCAAAGGCTACAGCTCTGATTCGACCCCTAGCCTGAGAGACTTCATACGCCACAGGTGCATCCCCAGAAAGACACACACACACGCGCGCGTGCGCACACACACACACACACACACGGAAAGGAAAATGCCTCCCAAATTTCTGAGAATCCAATCCAGCTTTGATTTACTCCAAAGAGCCTCCAAAGACAACTGTGTTTGATAAATAGGTACCTATCCTTGGAATACACTTGAAAAAATTCTCTGAACTCTCAACTAGACCCTCTGATTTGGGGGTTTCCCCGTTTGTCTCTCCTTGTCTAATTTTAGCAAGACGCCTGCTAAATCAGTTTTGCTAGCATCTGATTGGGCTCCTCAGCCTGTGCCATCTCCCGGGTGATCCCTGATCACGATCGGCTGCCCCAGCAGGAATCTTGTTAGGTCAGTTTAGCTAGAAGCCCCCTTAGTCCTGATGTTTCCTCTTAGTAATTATCCGTCCACTGATTCCCGCTCTGCCCCTGGGCTATAAGTGCCCACTTTTTCTTGCTGTTTAAGGGGTTGAGTTCAGTCTTTCCCACTGCAGAACCCCACTGGCTTGGTCTCCACACCTGTCACGATGATCCTGCCTTGTGGCTCCTTAGCAAGGGTCATGAATGATTGAATTTTTTTTTTGTCTTTTTGTCCTTTTATGGTCACACCCGTGGCATATGGAGGTTTCCAGGCTAGGGGTCTAATGGGAGCTGTAGCCGCTGGCCTTCACCACAGCCACAGCCACAAGGGATCTGAGCCGCGTCTGCAACGTACACCACAGCTCACGGGAACGCTGGATCCTTAACCCACTGAGCGAGGCCAGGGATCGAACCCGCAACCTCATGGTTCTTAGTTGGATTTGTTAACCACTGAGCCACGACGGGAACTCCCAATAATTTTTTTCTTTAACACGCTTGATACATTCCCTGTGTGTGCCTTCAGTTATATTTTTTATTTTATTTTTCAGGGCCTCACTCACAGCATATGGAGGTTCCCAGGTTAGGGTTGAATCGGGGCTGCAGCTGCCCTCCTACACCACAGACACAGCAACACGGGATCCGAGCCAAGTCTGCAACCTACACCACAGCTCATGGCAACGCCAGATCTGAGCCGTGTCTGCCACCCCCCTGCCGCTCACAGCAACACTGGATCCTTAACCCACTGAGAGAGGTCAGGGATCAAACCCGAGTCCTCATGGATGCTAGTGGGGCTCATTACTGCTGAGCCACAATGGGAACTCCAACAAGCGGGTTCTGCTTAGGATGCAGGGAAATGTTTGCTCTAATAGTCTATGTCACCATGTAATCAGCTTTTCCTCCAGGACAGAATGGAAGACTGGGGTACACAGCACCCCCTTTAATCCATGCAGTTCTTCCTCCAAAAGTTATTCTTTAATCCCTCAGGAGTAATACAATGCCTCAGCCCTGTGAAAATGCACTTGCCTACGAAAGTAATTAGGTAAATATGCTAATGGTGGATTTTCAAGCAGCTTGGCCCCAGGGGGCTTTCAGTAGCCCAGCGATGATTCTGTAAAAGAAAATGTCAGAGCTCCTTCTGTATAAAGCATCCTTGTCGTCAATGTGTGTCAGTGTGTCAGTGTCATTTTTCCCAAATCCCTCTCCCAGGTCTTGCACAGTGAGCCACTGTCTTCCCCGGGGAAGCTGGATGGATGTTCTCTTCTATCCTTTCATCCCAGTGATTGTGGATTTCCCAGAAAGGATAGGGGCTCGGAGTTCCCGTTGTGGCTCAGTGGGTTAAGAACCTGACTAGTATCCATGAAGATGCGGGTTCGATCCCTGGTCTCGCTCACTGGGTTAAGGATCCGGTGTTGCCGTGAGCTATGATGTAGGTCAAAGATGAAATTCGGATCTTGGATCCTGCATTGCTGTGGCTGTGGTGTAAGGCAGCAGCTGCAGCTCCGATTGGACCCCAAGCCTGGGAACTTCTGTACATTGCAGGTGTGGCCCTAAAAAAACAAAAAAGAAAAAAAGGAGTGAAGTTCCATGTGACCTTGAGGATCAGCCTGCATCCTGCAGGTCTCAACCAGGAGGGTCTTCGGCTGAGATTTCATTAAACAGAGGCTGGTTGTTGGAGCCTGCTCACCGGGAATGTTCTCCCTGCTTGAACTTCTTCTTTGCTGCCCCTGCCTTTTGTGAAGGCGTCCATTAGAGCAAACGTTGCGTTTTAACAATGACGGCAATGATCATCTTGATCATAGGACTCTCACTTAAACAAATATTTTCATTTTGCTCGAAACTCTTCTAAGGGCTTTATTACATTAATTCTTCTCCTCCTTGCACCTGTATTATTGCAGAGACAATTATTATCATCACCTCCAGTGTACAGAAGACAAAACGGAGACACAGAGAGGGTGAGCCCATTGCATAAGATCACACAGCTAGCGTCTGTAGGACTGGGTTCAACTAAGTGCTCCCCTAACCATTAGGATAGACTGTCTTTTAGGACAGGGTGGCTTTTGCTGTCATCATTTGCCACTCAGAAATAAGCCAGTTACGCTTAGAGACAGTGCCTGTAATAAGTTTTGTTGCCGTTGTTGTTTTGTTGTTTTTTGTCTTTTTAGGGCCACACCCACAGCGTATGGAAGTTCCCAGGCTAGGGCTCGAATTGGAGCTGTAGCCACCAGCCTACACCACAGTCACAGCAACACGGGATCTAGGCGCTTCTGCCACCTACACCACAACTCACAGAAACGCCAGCTCCTTTAACCCACTGAGCGGGGCCAGGGATCGAACCTGCATCCTCATGGATACTCACCAGGTTCGCTACCACTGAGCCACAACTGAAATTCCTATAATAGAGACTTTTACTGTCTTCTCGACGAAGTTTGTGTTCCTGGCTCGCATCTGGCCACTTTTCCTTCTTGAGCAGTCAATTAAGTCCACACGGAGACCATTTTTCTTCTCAAACCGTCACGCCAGCACCCATCCTCATTGCCCCCAGGGCCAGACACCAGACCACTAGAAACAGCACTTATGTCCAAGACACACAGGGAACTCACATAACCTTTGCCCCGTTTGCCATAGCCTCAGATTGCTGTCATGCTATTCCAGGTGTAACTCCTTATGTGGCCCTGCCTGGCAGCCTCCTGTCATCTGGGGCTGTAAGTAAGAAAAGGTTTGCCTTCCATCCCTCCCAGTGTCACCGTGTTGTGCCCTTCATTGAAAGAATCGAAATCATGTAGATCAGTGCCTTGTTCATTTCCATGAGCCAACCATCACCTCAAATAGGACTTGGTACCAGGGAAAAGAGGAGGAAAGGAGAGAGGGAGGGAGAAAGAAGGAGGAAGGAAAGAAAGGAGGAAGGAAGGAGAGTTCCCGTTGTGGCCCAACTAGCATCCATGAGGATATAGGTTCAATCCCTGGCCTCGCTCAGTGGGTTAAGGATCTGGTGTTGCCATGAGTCATGGTGTAAGTCACAGATACTGCTCGGATCTGGTGTTGCTGTGGCTGTGGCTATAGGCGGGCAGTGATAGCTCCAATTGAACCCCTAGCCTGGGGACTTACAGATGCTGCAGGTGCAGCCCTAAAAAGAAAAGAAAAAAAAAATAAAGGAAGGAAGGAAGAGAGGGAGGAAAGAAGAATGGGAGGGAGGAATAAATGAAGCAATTGTTGAAGACACAGAGCTAGCCTCAGCCGTTTACAGTGGCCTGGCCATCGCTTCACAGACCGTGACACACAATCCAGGGTGTGTTCACCCTGCTTTGGATCAATAACGTGCTAAAGTCGATGTGTTCAAATTGGATTTGGTCCTCGATGTCCGGGTTCCCAGTGGGAAGAAGACTACTGTGATGGTGAAAGGTCAAGTCTCGGAATCACAGCACAGCTTTGCCAGCCGTTAGCTTCGTGACAAAGGACAAATTACTTGAACTTCCCCGAACCTCATCTTTCTTTTATGTGTAACAGGAGAGCGTCCTCCCAACCTCAAAGGGCGCATGGGGACATTTCCAGTCGTGAAGGATGCGAAGCTCTGAGTGTCAGGGACACACGGCAGCCCTGGGGTGGCTTCTGGAGAGCCGTGCGGATCTTCCAGGAGAGAAGGGAAGACAGAGGGAAGAAGCACCACCCCTTCCTGTTCAAGGCTCGTCAGGGAAGAAGGCAGAAGCTTCTCCATGTTCTGGATGCCCAGCATGTGCCAGGTGTGCTCACATGTTTTCTTCCTTTCTTTTCTTTTTTTAACTAAAGTATAGTTGATTTACAGTGCTGTGTCCATTTCTGCTGTACAACAGAGTGACCCAGTCTTATATATATATATATATATATATATATATATATGTATGTATGTATATATATATATATATATATATATATATATATAACCCAGTCCCATATATATATATATATATATATATATATATATATATATATATATATCTTCTTTCCCTGGGATGTCCAGTAGAACATCACTGCTTATCCATTCTAAAGGTAATAGTTTGCATCTACCAACCCCGTATTTTCTTTCCATCCTCACTGGGGATTCATAAGTCAGTAACTGATAATCAGAGATGTTAAGTGACTCCTTTAAAAAACAAGGAAAATCACAGCACTATTAAGTGGAGGAGCCAGGATTCAAAACCTAGAGTTGCCTCCCTCAGCATCCTTCTGATAAGTTCCTAATCACCTCTCATGAGCCACACTTGAGTCTGCCCTCCCAAGGGGTGTGGGGTGATAGCCTTGTTTCTCCTCTGGGGTGAATGAAGGGAATGGGGTGAGAGGCAGAAACCAATGTCCCAGGTGTCAGTCTTACCAGGGTTCTGTTAATGATGGGTCTCTTCAAAGAGACTCCAAACCAGTCTGATTTGATCTCCACCCTAAACCTTCTCTTTAGCCTCACTCTCAAGTCACTGGCACCCTGAATTCAGTGGTTGCTTCCCTTTCTGCGTAGCCTGGTAGAATAAATGGTGACTTCTCCACTGGACCCTCTCTTCCCCCCAATTTTCCCACCACCATCCCATCCCCGGATTCCTGAGGACATTCTTCACCCAGAGGGTGCTGACCAAGAACAGGAGGAAATAGGTGGCACTTACGATTTCAATGTTCACGCCTCTCAGTTGTGAATCAACAACATCATTGTAGCTTCATTCCCCTCTTCCCCTCACCCGCACCCCCCGTGGCTCTCTGTTGATCCAAAGCACAAGAAAGAATTGGATTAAATCCTTTCTCAGTGTTCAGTGAAGAAGCAGAAAGAATAGCATGGTGATGAGGATGAATTTAAAATGAGACTGATGGTGCTCTAGCCATGCTTCTGTTGCAAACTGGTTTAACTTCTCTGAGCTTTAGTCTCCTCATCTGGAAAATGGGTGTGTAAGAGCACCTACCTCAGAAATTTGCTGTGAGGATTAAATTAGATGTTAAGTTCAAGGACTGCATTTATTGGAAGGTCACAGCAGCCTAAATAAAATGGGTGGGATTTTTCTCATCAAATAAGAAATATAGAGGCAGGTGAAACAGGGCACTATCACCATCAAGGCCCAGATTCTTTTGTTTTCCTGCACTGCTATCCTCAGCATGAATGCCTTTTCCTCTTGATCACAATATGGCTGCCTCATCCTGACCATTGTATCCACATTCCAGGCAGAGAAAGAGAGAGAGTAAAGGCAAAAGTCCAGTTTTCCTGGAAGGACTGTCAACTGGACCTGTATTAGCATCTCATTGGTCAGTATTACAGGGCTACCTTTCGCCACAAGAAGTCAGGGGAATAGTTTTTTGGTGCACGTTCTGAGCAAAATTGCAGACCTATTAATAAAGTATAAGTGGAGAACATTAGTACACCATAGGCGATAGTAGCAGAGTCACCTTACATGGTTCCTGACATATGATGCCCACTAAGAGTTAGCTATTATGGAGTTATCGCTGTGGTGCAATGGGATCTGTGGCATTTTGGGAGCACTGGAACACTAGTTCGATCCCCAGCCCAGCACAGTGGGTTAAGGATTCAGCATTGCCACAGCTGTGGCTTGAGTTGCAATTACCACTTGGATCTGATCCCTGGCCCAAGAACTCCATTTGGGCGGCCAAAAAAGACAAAGAGTTAGCTATTATAATGATGATAAAAATTTATGACATTTACACAATCCTAGCTCCTTTTGGGACCAGAGCCTGACCCTGAAGCCCCATTTTATCCCATTTATATCCAGATTCTGGCATCTTCCTGAGGTCCTGCCGTCATCACTCAAGTATGAGGTTCTGTTTTCATTGGCCCAGTCGCTGCCCAAAATCAGTCTGCTGTGGTTTTAAGTGTCTCCAAGAACCACTGCTTAGCCCCCTGGTCCTACCATTTGCTCCCACGCACTTCCGCCTTGTCTAGTCTACTTAGAGGGTACCCTGGACCATCCAATCACTAACCAGGCCCATAGGTCCTCCTGGGAAGTTGCTAGAAAGCCTCGATGAGGAAGGAGGACTCCTTTCAGTGTCACCTGGCTTCAGTATATCAGGAGTCACACAGAAGCTGGGAGATGCTCTTGTTTTGGACCTGTTCCAGGCTCTTTTTCTAGCCACATGCCTGCTTCGCCAGGAAACGGCCTTAAGGAGCAGTGTTGAGAGTGGATGAAGGATTCACGGGGGATTGTGCTCAGCTTCAGCCACTGTGGAAGCCAGTTTCTCAGTCAGTGCCGTCCCCTTACAAACAGTGACACAACAAACATCCACACCCAAGCACTCGTATAAACGTGGAAGCGTTTCTTTAATGTATAAACTTAAGAGGTGAAACTGCATGCTCATTGTCATCGCATACGCCCATCTTTTTCAAATTGGAGTATAGTTGATTTACAGTGTTGTGTCAATTTCTGCTGCACGGTGTAGTGACCCAGTCATACATAGACATATATGTATATACACACATTTGTCTGTCTTCAGGGTCAGGCTCTGGTCCCAAAAGGAGCTGCGGAGTCAGTCTCGAGGGCTTGAGAAAGACAGAAGTGGGAGCTGCTGGTTGTGAATCCAGCTCTCAAGACAGAACCAGAGCAGAGCTCTGCTGCCATGATTAGCCAAGTGAGGGAGGCGGGTCCGATTAAAGTGGCCACGCCAGGAATTTAATAAGCACAGGAACGTTCACAGAGCCAGCTCCCTGTTGGAGAACGTGGCCTCATTTCTGAGCTTTGAAACGTTTCATGTTGGATGTTTGACTCTTGTTCCAAGTTCCTAGCGAGCTCTGCAGAGGACCCACAACCCAGGGAGCCTCTTTTGAAGGATCCTGGCTGTCAATGCAGTTGTACTAATTAGGCAAATGGGAGTGGCCTCAAATGCCTGTCCTCATCTGGAATTAAGTGTCTTTAATTTGCCAAAAAAAAAAAAAAAAAGAGAGAGAGAGAGAGAGAGAAATCCTCTGTGTAAAATTATATCCAGGTTGGTGGAGAGACTGCCTTAACCGCCACATGTGGGACTCTTAAAGTACTAGGCAGTGGCTAAGCTAAATATCCTACACCCGTGCTGTAGGTAGGCATTAGGGGTTTGAGCCCCATTTTACAGAAGGGGAAACTGAGACTTAGGGAAGTGACATACTCACCCAATGATTACATGGATAGCAAGGGACAAAGCCTGAATAGCCGTCACTGCACTGACAGCTGTGCTTCTCAGCCAGGGTGACTGCATCCTTGGGGAACACTTGGCAATGTCTGGAGATATCTGGTTGTCACAACTTGGGGTGGCATCTAGGGAGTAGGGCCAGAAAGGCTGCCAGACACCCTGCAGGGTGGAGGACAGCCCACACAGCCCGGAACTATCTGACCCAGAATATCCATAGTTCCGAAGCAAGACTGATAATCCCTGATGCGATCAGAAAGAGCAGACTTTTGAGTCTGCTCTCATGCTATCGATTGTGTAATTCTGGGGAAGCCCCTTGACTGCTCTGAGCCTCACTGATCAACATCATCTTCAAAACAGAAGGTGCCGGAGTTCCTGTCGTGGCTCAATGGTTAAACGAACACGACTAGCATCCGCGAGGATGCAGGTGCAATCCCTGGCCTCGCTCAGTGGGTTAAGGATCCAGCATTGCCATGAGCTGTGGTGTCGGTTGCAGACAGGGCTCAGATCCCCCAACTCTGGTGGAGGCCGGGAGCTACAGCTCTGATTCGACCTCTAGCCTGGGAGCTTCCATACACCAACAAATACCAAAAAAGCAGAAGGTGTCAAGAATATGAAAGATACATATGTGAAAGCAACCATGTCTCTCTCCCTCTGTCTGTACCTACACCTATTTCTATACCTACACCTATTTCTATGCCTATACTTATATCTATATCTATACCTATTTCTGTACCTAATCTATACTATACCAATACCTGTATCTATACCTATACCTATACATATATATCTGTACCCCTTGGCCAGATATGTTAGTTTTGCTGTTAGTCTGCTTTTTTGTTCATTAGCTGGTTTATTTGTTCTGTTTTATTTTGTCTACCAATCTGCAGCCTGGGCAGGGTTGGGGCTGATTGGCCCTGCTCTGCTCATTCTCAATGGGGACTCAGAGGCCGGGAACTGGGATCCTCTGGGGACTCATTGCCTTCTCTGGGGTCTGGGCTGGGAAGACTCAGTGAAGGGCTGGGACTCCTCTCCCATCTCTGTACCTCGGTGGTCTCTCCAGCCCAGCATCTTCACGGTACCCAGACTCCTCCCAGCGTCCTTCAGGACTCCAAAGCCGTGTGTCTTGGGAGACAGCACCAGGCTAACGCTGTTTCACACCCTTGATCAGCCTCAAAAGTCGCCGCTTCCCTTCCACCAGAATCACGGACTTGCCCAGATTCAGGGAAGCCAACAGGCCCTCCCCGGTCAGTGAAGCATTAACTCCATGGTACAGGAAGATGTTTTCTGCCTGATCTTGAACTTCATATAAATGGAGCAGAGAGTGCATCTTCTTTGGCGATCGCCTCCTTTCACATAACGCTTTAGGAGATTTATGATATTATTGTGGACATTTGTATCTCATTCATTCTCATTTGTTATAGGACCGAATGGAATGTCTGTGTCCTATTAAATTCATATGCGGACATCCTAATCCCCAGGGTGCTGGTATTAGGAGGCGGGGCCTTTGGGGGTGATTAGGTAATGAAGGTGGGGCCCCCATAAATAGTATTAGCGCCCTTATAAAAGAGACCTCAAAGAGCTCTGCTGCCTTCTTCCTGCCATGTAAAGACATGGCAAGAAGATGGTCGTCTATGAACCAGGAACCAAGCTCTCACCAGACACTGCACTGCTTTAATCTTGGACTTCCCAGCATCTAGAACTTTGAGGCGCAAATGTCTGCTGTTTATGGCATTTTGCTATGGCAGTCTGAACAGGCTAAGGCAGCGTTGTTGATCAGCAGTCCACTAGGTGACGTATTGCATATTTTTTTTTTTTATCTGTGGCCCTGTGCTGTGTATTTGAACCCCTTCATTGGGAGCCCCTGTGAACCTTCTTGTATGTGTGTTTTGGTGCTCACACATAGCCATTTCTAGGAAAACGCCAGGTCCTAGGATAGAGGGGTAACCACCTAGGCAATGCCAACAAGTAGTTTTCTTTAGTGGTTGTGAAAATGCACGCTCCTTCCTGTGGTGTGGGATCATTCGGACTGTCCCAGGTCCTCACCAATTTGTGTTTTCTGCCTTCTTGTTTCAACCATTCTGGGTGGGTGTAACCATCTGGCGTTCTTCTAACTGTATGGACTCTACCTGACCTGAGACCATGCCCTGCATTTCGAAGATATTTGAAAAAGTGACTTAGGTGTCTTGGACTCCTGTGAGAGCTGTCAACATGAACTTCTAGAAATCAGCTGCAGAATCACAGATTGATGGATGCCTTCTTATTGAGATAATATGGTGATGTATATATCAGCATCTTTTATGATACATATATATATAATTTTTGTGTTTTTTTTTTTTTGCTTTTTTAAGGGCCATACCGGCGGCATATGGAGGTTCCCAGGCTAGGGGTCAAATCAGATCTACAGCTTCCGGCAAAGAAGAGCCACTGGTACCCAGAGGAGGTTCAAGTGCGGTGAGCTTGCCAAGCTTTCAGCTGGCTTCATCCATCACTTGTGTTTTCAAGAGAGAAAGTCCTATTGAAGCTTCTCAACCCCTGATCAATAACAGAAAGAAACCCCCCAAATGTGAAGTTGGGGTGCTTTCTGGAGTATGTCTGGCCCCACACCTTTGCCTTACGGATGAGGATGAGAGAATCCAGTCTTCCAGGGGATGTCAGCGTGGAGTTGGATGGATAAAGACTGGAATCCGGCCACCTGATTTCTGGTTGAGGGTTTTTTTTTTTTCCCACTGCTCCGGGCTGCCCAGAATCATATTTTAAACTCATGCACTTATTTGTTGGTGGTGCTATTGTTGTTACCAAACTACAAGCAGTATAATATGATTATAAATCTCAGAGGCATGGACTGGCATTACTTTGGAGCTTTGTTATTTCATCTAACTGATTTTAGCAGGCCCACAGTATTTTAATATGTATTTCACCTTTATTTGATTTCACGGACAATTGGCTCTTTCGCAGAGCCAAAGAAAATAAAAAAGAAGAGTTTTCCCCTTTCTTCCCAGCATGCTCATTTTCCCGGGAAAGGAAGTCCATTCGAGTGTGGGAGGCCCACCTGGGGAGCCCATCCCCCCATCCCTAGTGATATTAACATGCCGGTCACACACACCAGGACTCTTGCCAGATGCTCCCAGGGTCTCAGCGTTGCATCTCCAACAGTGAGCACTAAACAGGCGGGCACCAAGGAAGAGACCAGCGCTCACTGCCCCCTGGCTTGTCCAAGGCAAAAGAAATCAACCACTAGGGCTGATCAGATTGTTCTTGACAATACGAGAGAGCTGGAATCAACAGGGAATATGTTCATTGAAAAAGATAGGAATGGAGCTCCCGTTGTGGCTCAGCGGGTTAAGAACCCAACACATTGGCCGTGAGGATGCAGGTTCGATCTCTGGCCTCACTCAGAGGGTTAAGGATCCAGTGTTGCCACAAGCTTCAGCCTAGGTCACAGATTCAGCTCAGATCCGGCAGTGCTGTGGCTGTGGCATAGACCAGCAGGTGCATCTCTGATTCTACCCCTAACCTGGAAGCTTCCATAGGCCACAGGTGCTGCCCAGGAAAGGGAAGGGAAGGGAAGGGAAGGAAAGGAAAAAATAGAATGAGATGCAAGAAGCCAAGCAAATTAACACCATCACTCTCTCCCATGGCTGGAGGTTGGAAATGTACATAGCATAGCAGAGAAGCGTTCCTTACACGGTAGCTGGAACTGAAAACTCAGAGGGTTAGCTTGAGTTTTTCTCACCTGAATAGAGTCTAAGCATGAAAAAAAAAAAAACTAATAACATCGGCAACATCAACTGACATCTAACCAACACTTACTAGGCTTCAGATGTTCTGCTAAGAATTCTCATGTGCTATTTTACCTGAATTGCTGCTTAAATACCTTATGAGATAGGTGCTACTCTTATGTTACAGAAATGGAAGGTGAAGTTCAGAGGAATTAAGACACAGCCAAGGTCACTGTCCTGCAGGTGTTATGACCAAGGATTTAAGTCCAAGCAGTGTGGCTCCAAAATCCATGATTTTGACATTATTCTATACTCCTTTTCCACAACTGGTTTAAGTGGATATCTTTGTTCTCTCTTTCTCTCTCTCTCTTTTTTTTCTTTTTACGGTTGCACCTGTAGCATATGGAAGTTCCCAGCCTAAGAATAAAACCAGAGCTGCAGCTGAGGCTACAGCCACAGCAACACTGGATCCAAGCTGCAACTGTGACCTACACCACAGCTTGTGGCAATGCCGGATCCTTAACCCACTAAGTGAGGCCAGGGATTGAACCCGCATCCTCATGGACACTACGTTGGGTTTTTAACCCGCTGAGCCACAATGGGAAATTCTCATTCTTCTCATTTTAACAATGAGGAGGAGTTCCCCAGTGGCCTAGCGGTTAAGGATTTGGTGTTGTGACTGCTGTGGCTTCGGTTCGATCCCTGGCCTGGGAACTTCCACAGGCTGCAGGAGCAACCCAAACAAACAAACAACGAGGAAAGTGAGGCCCAGAATAATCAATGGAAATAGGACGCAGACTGGGCCTGGATTATTGCTGAAAGGTATGGGAAAGGCACTTCCTCTCAACACTTGAAGGTCAAAGTTGGTTGGAGGTGAGCAAGCCCCAAGGTGTCAAACCATCTTATAGGGTCTGAAAATCTAGCCGTCTCCTAGGAGAGCAGGGCCAAGAGACACCACATCTCAGCAATGCCTGAAGACAGCTCCAGTTCCTTCAGCTGAGGTAATCCCTCTTTGGCTTGACTCAGTTGGAGCTGGGAGGCTGCCTACATTCCACCTGGATTTACTGGCCTCTCTAATCCACCTCAGTCACCGCCCTGGGATGCTTTACGGACTTTTGATCACCACTTCCCAAGGCTTCTAGCTTTCAGTAGACTTTGGTCAACAGGGCACACGGGCAGGGTCTTGGAGAGAGAGTGAGACCAAGGGGTTTATTCCCAGGCTCCCTGACCACTGTCTCATTGAGGGTGGGCTAAATAACTTCACCAAAGGTGACAGATGGCCCTGTGCTCACTGCTTCTTGTTCTCCACACACCCCCTCCCACCCCAGATATGGTAACAGCTTCTTTCTTTTGCCGCTTCAGACTTAGGAGTAGTAACGGAGTATTATTATTATCCCTGGGTGCTTTGTGGTTTTTCATACAGCTGCTTCACACTTGCAGAAATAGTTCCTTTATTAAACCCCACTTGTATAACCCAAACGGAACGCTCCATCCGCTGCCAGCTGAGACCCATGGCTTTCTGTCACTTACAACCAATCATCTCAGTTCTTAACAGGAAAAAACATATCTCAGGTACCTGCTTTATGGCCAGCAATGGGTTAAGCTGCCATTTCCCCACTCACTTCTCACCACAACCTCCTCTGCTTGTCCCACAGACCCTCAATTAATGAGGGAGTCTAGGAGTTCCCGTCATGGCTCAGAGGTAACTAACCCAACTAGTATCCATGAGAACAGGTTCGATCCCTGGCCTCGCTCAGTGGGTTAGACATTCAGCGTTGCCATGAGCTGTGGTGTAGGTCACAGATGCAGCCTGGATCCTGCATTTCTGTGGCTGGGGTGTGGACTGGCAGCTGCAGCTCCAATTCAACCCCTAGCTTGGGAACTTCCATATGTTGTAGGTGTGGCCCTAAAAAAGGACAAAAAAAAAATTAAGAAAAACTGTCCCAGTCTATCTCTCTGGTCCAAAGCTTTTCAGATCTGTCTACATTGAATCAATTGTTGGCCTCTGCCTTGGTGGTTCCCTCTACAAGCTCACTTCCAGCTCCACCCCACACTGCCTTTCCAGAGTCCTGCCTGGTTCTTCCTTAAGACAATACTCAAGGCCCACCTCCTCCCGGAAGCCCCCCTGGCTATGCTATCCCCCTGAGCAGAATATGTCTTCCCCTCTCATTTGTAGCATTTTGGTCATTCTTCAACCAGAAACCTTAGTGAGTTGGACAACAATTTCCCTGCTCGCGAGATTTTCTCTGCACAAGGATGGGAGCAGATGGTGGAGAAACAGTGCCCCGGTCCTTCTCTTTAATCCTAGTGGGTACAAAGAATGCCCCACCCAGAACAGCTGTTTCCTGGCACGAATTTGAGGCTGGTCGACAATCCGAACGAAGGAAGTGGGGGAGGGAGGGAGAGATTCGAGTTACTGATCGAAGCCCAGAGTCAGCACTAAAGGAGGGCATCCTTTGTGAGAGGAGGTGGTCAGAATTTCCGGAAACAGAAAGCTACCTGTGCTGTGTGTAGCCCCTTTCAGCCACCGCTGTTGAATTTAATTTCCCTGAGCGCCAAATCGACATCAAGAAGTGGGTCCTTTAGGCTCTGACCAGTTTAAGCTGTTGAGACCATTTCCTCTTTTATCAACATAACAACGCCCGGCCACGTGTGGGGCTATAAAGCTCTCAAGATCACCCATCGGAGACTCCCAGTCCTGGTCCAGCAACGCTGATCGTATTTTGTCCTTTAAGCCCACCTCCCAATATCCTTCCGTCATCCATCCGTCAGCCTGGCCCCCTGCGGAGACCACTGCCTTGTCTCCACACCAAGTGTCAAGCCATTGATGGACTGCAACACTCCATTTCAACCCAGCAGAGGACCTGGCAGGCCTTTGATCAATATTTTCCGCAACAGACCACTTCCCTATGATAAATGCACTAGTTGAGAAGAGGAACAGACTCACCTTTCAGCCTGGGTGGCAGGCAGCCACCAGGAAAAAGATGGCTCAATTCTGTCGGGAGAAGACGATGGGGCCTCTTTTGCTGCGCTCCCAGCGACCATATTTCAGCTGCGGAGAACCATGAATGAGAAGAAGGCTCGTTCCTAAAGAGCTTTGGAGCGTTCTGCCTGCCCACGCCAAACCCGGCTGTGCACCTGCTCCGCCACCCCTTTACCTGTGTTTGGTTCAAAGGAAGCAAAGGTAATAGAGAGCCCGGAAGCTGATATAGCTACTCAGGGCAGCTGATGGATGGGGACTGGGGGAAGGGGGGATGCAGGACGTGTGTGCAAAAGGAAGATGAAAATCCCCCGCGAGAAGCATTCTGCACACCGCCCCCCCCCACACACACACCCTAATCAATACTTCTCGCTGACAACCAGTGCGGGAACAAGGTAATTCAGGAACATGATGGAACCGATCGCATCAGAGATCTTCCAGCCACACCGACAGTGGGAGGGGCCCGTGGAGAATAACAGACAAGATGCTCGCTTAGGAAGGGGTCGTGCCAGGAGCCCAGTGAGACAGCAGAGCCCAGGGTGAGCGGTCCCACTGGCGAGCTAGCGCTCCCGTGAGACCCAGGTGCGGAAACTTGGAAATCACAGTGAACAGGTTCAGCCGTTCGTTTATAAATATTTCCTTTAGTGATAAATATATGCAAGGCAGTGTGGGTAGGAAGGAACACATAGGAAAATGTAGGCTGTTTTCAAGTTGCTTAAATAATAACTTGCTGTGATGGCTGACAACAGCTAAGCATCTGCTTGGAGCTCCCGCTGTGGCTCAGAGGGTTAGGAACCAGACTAGAATCCATGAAGATGCGGTTGGATCCCTGACCTCACTCAGTGCGTTAAGGATCCACAGTTGCTGTGAGTCGTGATGCAGGTTGCGGACACAGTTTGGATCTGGCATTGCCGTGGCTGTGGCGCCCGCCGTTCAACCCCTAGCCTGGAAAATTCCCTACACGGGAGGGTGCGATGCTGAAAAGCAAACAAAACGAAACAAAACTAACAAACAAACAAAAAACAGTTCAGCACTCCCTAGAGGCTGTTGAACGGTACCATAAGGCAGCCTTCTCCCTTAGCTGGTGGACCAGGAAGGAATTGGGCAGGAGTGACTCTCAGTGAAATGGAGATAGTCTGGAGTCAGATGTCCCAAACCACAAACATCTCTTCCATGGGAGCCCGGAGGGAGCTATGAACTCAAAGGATAAAGCAAAAGAAGAGATCCAAGCACTACGTCAGTGTAAGCTAGACATGCACCCTAAAGGCCAGAGTTGACCATGTGGATAAACCAGCTGGAGCCTATAGTTTAAGCCGGTGGTCTTCAGGCTCCTCCCTCTCCCCCTCAGCCTAAGCCCAATGAGGCCACTAGCGATCCATTGGTATTGGATAATGGCCCTAAGGGGTGAGAGTGCACACATGCAGGAGAGCAGAGAGCTGGGCAGACCTCCCATTAGTACTATACTTTAAAAAAATTTTTGTTATAGTTAGTTTACAATGTTCTGTCAATTCTGCTGTACAGCAGGGTGACTCAATCATATATATGTACATTCTTTTGCTCACGTTATCATCCATCATGTTCCATCACAAGGGACTAGCTATTGTTCTCTGTGCAATACAGCACGATCTTGTTGCTTATCCACTCCAGATGGAATAGTTTGGCATCTGCTAACACCAACTCCAAGTCCATCCCACTCTCTCTCCCTGCCCCTTGGCAACCACAAGTCTGTTCTCCATGTCCATGAGTTTGTTTCTTTTCTGTAGAGAGGCTCATTTGTGCCATATATTAGATTCCAGATGTAAGTGATATCCTATGGTACTTGTCTTTCTCTTTCTGACTTACTTCTCTTAGTATGAGAGTCTCTAATTCCATCCATGTTGTCACAAATGGCATTATTGTGTTCTTTTTTATGGCTGAGTAGTATTCCACTGTGTATATGTACCACATCTTCTGAATCCATTAGGACTACACTTGAGCCTTGTTTTCTATGAGAAGTAGAAAGCAGAAACCAGCCTTAGAGATTTGCATCAATTACCTTTTCTCTCACAGTGGCCCATCCACTGGGGAAAAAAAAAAAAAAAACATGGCCCAGGAACTGTCCTACACTAGGACCTAATCAGATTAGGGAACTGTCCTACACTAGGACCTAATCAGATTAGAAATGTGTCCTTCTAAGAGGTGGGCAGGACTGCGTGAAGAGAAAATTCACTCACAAAGACAAACAGAGCACTAACACTGCCTAGAAGAGGCTGTCTGTATTCATCCTCTACTGTTGGGACAAATTACCAAAATCTTAGTGGTCTCAAAAACCACTGATTTCAGAGTTCCTGTAATGCCTCAGTGGTTAACGAATCTGACTAGGAACCATGAGGTTGCGGGTTCGATCCCTGGCCTTGTTCAGTGGGTTAAGGATCCGGCGTTGCTGTGAGCTGTGGTGTAGGTCACAGACGCGGCTCAGATCTGGTGTTGCTGTGGCTGTGGCGTAGGCCTGCGTCTACAGCTCTGATTAGACCCCTAGCCTGGGAACCTCCATATGCCTCGAGTGTTGCCCTAAAAATGCAAAAAGACAAAAAGACAAAAAAAAAAACCCCACTGATTTGGAGTTCCAAGAACCCAACATAGCCTCTGTGAGGATGTGGGTTTGCTTCCTGGCCTCCCGCAGTGGGTTAAGGATGCTGCATTGCTGTGAGCTGCAGTGTAGGTTGAAGATGCAACTTGGATCTGGTGTTGCCGTGGTTGTGGCATAGGCCTCAGCTGCAGTTCTGATTCAGTCCCTAGCCTGGGAACTTCCACGGGCCTCGGATATGGCCCTAAAAATAAAAAATAAATAATAAATAAAACAAACAAAAAACACACCGATTTATAAATTACAGTTCCAAGAGTCAGAAGTCTAACACAGCCTCCCTGGGATAAAATCATGGTGTCAGAAGGACTGTGTTCCTTTTGGAGGCTCCAGGAGAGAACCTGTTTCCTTGCCATTATTTCCAGCTTCTAGAGGCTGCCCATACTCCTTGGCTTGTGGGCCCTTCCTCCAGCTTCAAAGTCAGTGACCTCAGGCTCAGTCCTTCTCATGCTTCCATCTCTCTAGTTCTGCTGGATGGCAGGGATATTGAATAATATGCCCTAAACGGAGAAGGAACTTTGAGACCAAAAAAAAAAAAAAAAAGATATAGGCAGCTCCATAAAGTACCGTTATGAAGTCTACTGTGGGTAACACACACAGGCAGGCTTAGGCAGACAATGATCTCCAGGCATCCGCAGCTGCACTCAGCACCACCGAAAAAGGTACAGGAGGATTTAAAGGGGCCAAAGCTGAAACTGAAACTGACTACCAAGTGAGAAGCATGTCCACATCAATGGGAAATGCAAAGGTCTCGTGCTCGGTAACCATCTGCGTCCGCAAAAGGCATTCTTCCGGTCTTCACATCAGATAAAGCCCAGGGTGGAAGCTGAGAGGGAATATATGTGGCTTGGTGCATTCCCTGTGATCAGGCTGAAGCTCAGTCATGCAGAAAGGGGAGGGCATAAGACTTCAGGTCTGAGATAGAGCTGACGAGACGGGGTCAGGGTGGTCCAGCCACCTAGGTCCTCTCTCTTCTGCCTCCCTTTTCCACGTCTAAGGATCCAAGTAATCCAGTTGACTCCCGATTGGATAGTCCAGGATAATCTCTGTCTTACGGTCAACCGATGAGCGATCTTCGTTTCCTCCTCAATGTGACCCTCCTTTGCCATGTAACCGAACATAGTCGTGGCTTCTGGCGATAAGGACAGACGTGGTCATCTTCGAGAAACTGTTATTCTGCCTATCATGTTGCCCAAACCACAGAATGGCCATTTTAACCCTTCTTCCCCCCATTCCTGCCATCCTCTGGAGCAACGATGGGTAATACAGGATCAGGTCAAAGACTTGGATGTGTAAAGTCCTTGGAACTGACGCAAGGGAGGGCAGTGACCCAAGAGCAGAACTCACAGCAAGCGTCTTAAGTTCCCTAAACTGATAGTGATCTCCTCGTTTACATAGTGGGACGAGCAACCAACCCCATAGGGTGGGAGTGAGATTTCATATCCCTGAATAAATACGGATCCCAGGGCAAGCTGTCCCTCCAGAGTTTTCTCCCTCTCATCTTGCTTCTCTTAAGTTCTCTGTACCACCTCACTCCATTCTCCAGCCCTTGTTTTTCATAAGATGCCGGAAGCCAAATAATCACTTCTGTCTTTAGTTCCAGAACATTCATTGCTTGGTGTACTCCATGCAATTTTCCAAATCACGAGCTAATTAAATACTCCAGCAAAGGGCTTGAAGTAGATTAAACATTGACGGGGGTGTCTATCGATTGGCGCATTTCCTAGACTCTTGGTGCAATGTATCAATAACATTAAATAGTCTCTTAATAAAACCTCCCCCTCGTGGTACCTCTCCCCCTCCTTGTTCACTCTGAAAATGCGATTGCATGGGAAATAAACATTCTTTTTAAATGGCTATCAGTAAATGCCAAATAGGATGAGGAGGCCAGAGTAAAGGAAAGACGCTGGCAGCCCACTGTTTTGTGGCTGTTTGATTGTATTACAGCCAAAATGCTTTCCGACAAATTCACCTAGACAGCACTAATTCAGGCTGTCTCTGGGTTATATTTTTGTGCACTTGTTTTATTTTGAACAAGACCTGCCTGTTCAGTGCAGCAGGAATTCAAAAACATTTACTCAACGCCTAATTGCAACAGCTAACATTTACTGAAGCAGTAACTCCACGTCAGCGCCTGTACGAAGTCATGTCGGTACCCACCATTTCACACGGTCCTTCCAGCGATCCTAGGAAGCAGGTCCTAGCTGAGGCTTGGAGAAATGAAGAAAGACACTCATGGTGACACAGGTAGTAACTGATGACAGCAGGACTTTATCCTCGGTCTGTCTGATTCTGGAGTTGCATTTCTAATCGCTTCATAATGCTGCCTACTGCATGTCAGACTGTATGCTGAGTCTAAGATGTAATCATCAATAGCTTTAGGTTTGTATTCCAGAAAAATGCGAAGCCATGTTGGGCTGCCATTATGCACTTCAAAATATGTATTTTTTGAATGAGTTACATGGTCCCGAGTTTTCAAAATACAAAAGGGAGTCCCCATGGTGGTTCAGCAGGTTAAGGACCCGATGCTGTCTCTGGGAGGATGTGGCTTCAGTCCCTACCTGGCTCAGTGGGTTAAGGATCTGGCATTGCTGCAAGCTTTGGTGTAGGTTGCAGATGCTGCTCGGATCCAGTGTTACTGTGGCTGTGGCACAGGCTGCAGCTGCAACTCCAATTCAGTCCCTACCCCAGAAACTTCCATATGCTGCAGGTGTAGCTACTAAAAAAAATTATTTAAATACAGAAGGATATATGGCAGCAAAGAATAAGATTTCTTTTCATTCTTGTTCCAGAGTTCCTAATTATTTAGTTTCCCGTTAAATGATAATTGACCATTAAACTGCTCTCTTTGTCTTTTCTAAAACAATAACACTTTCAAAGCATGTAGAACAGGTAAGCAAGATGGAAAGGAAATGAATAATGTCCTCTCTTCATCATGCTCTATTGATGTTAAGCAGAGAAAGTCCAAGTTGAAAGCCAGCAGCTGAACTACTCTGCCCAGAGGAACACAAAGAAAGCATCAGATCCAAGCCGAAAGGAATAGAAGGTGAGTTCTATCAGTCAGGGTGAACTAACTGCTATAACGAGCAATCCCCAAAATCTTTGTTAAAACCTTTTTTTTAATTATAGTTGACTTACAATGTTCTGTAATTTCTGCTGTACAGCAAAGTGAATCAGTTGTACATATATAACTCGTATTGTCTTCCATCATGGTCCATCACAAGTGACTGGATAGAGTTCCCTGTGCTATACAGCAGGACCTCATTACTCATCCACTCCAAATGCAATAGTTTGCATCTACTCACCCCAAACTCCCAGTCCATCCCACTCTCTCCACCTCCGCCTTGGCAACCCCAAGTGTGTTCTCCATGTCCATAAGTTTGTTTCTGTTCTGTAGATAGGTTTGTGTCATATATTAGATTCCACATATAAGTGATATCATATGGTATTGGTCTTTCTCTTTCTGACTTCACTTAGATGAGACTCTCGAGTTCCATCCATGTTACTACAAGTGGAATTATTTTGTTCTTTTTTATGGCTGAGTAGTATTCCACTGTGTAGTCTGATGTATTTCTTTGGGGTTTGGGGGAAGGAGACAAGAGAAGTGAGGTGCTCTGCACATAACCTTGTATTAAGGGGTACATGATAACTACATGATGCTACTGACGATCTTAACATTTCTCACTTGGTTAGTGTTTTCCAGGTTCTCCGCTGTCCAGATACTATTTTTTCCTTTTCCATATTTCCTTCTTTGGAAGCAAGCCAGTAAGTCAAGACTGCCCTTGGCATGGGTCTGGGGGAGATAAGGAACGTTAAGTTCTACCTCCCAAAGTGGGGAGAGCCAACAGAAACTAAACAGAACTCTTGTGTGAATCCCACATTTTCATCTTGTGTGGCATTGTATCCTCATTTTGCAGAGGTGGAAATGGAGATCCAAGAACGTTGAACAGCTTGCCTAAGGTACTTAAACAGGTAGGTAACACAGCCTGGGTTCCAATCTCCATCTCTCTGATCTCAATGCCCATTATTTTTCCACTGCTTGGGGTGCCAGGCTCTACCAGCACTGCCCTCTACCCTTTTCTGCTTCAGTTTCCTCCTTGGTAAACCATGAATCTTTGATGAGATAATCTTGACCATCTCCTTCAGGTCTAAAAGAGCTGGTTTCTGTCATTGGTGAAGTGAGTTAAATCACTGACACGCAGAACAACCTAGTGAGTCTTTCATAGAATTGCTGTGTCCTTGTCACCAAACTTGAATAAGGACTGAGTCATTCTTGTTTCCAAGTAGAGGCAGCAGTCACTGCCTCTTTACAACTCAGAAAAAGTACTTACCAAGCCCTTGGCACCCAGGAAGGTAAAGTGCACAAGGAAGCAGAGGAAAATATATTTTTTATTACTACTTGTAACTTCACAGCAATGTTTTGCTAGACTGTTTTTCTACTGAGGAATATTCACAGCTCACGGTCCTCTAAATTTTAGATATTTTACTGATCGCAAGGGTCAAAAAAATCCAGCCTAAGTTGATTCTAGCAAAAATCAGAAGTTATCATTCTTTCTAACTGAAAACTCTAGTAACATTAGTTGTTTCAGCAATGGCTGAATCCAGGACAAAAAGACACAGAATCCTTTCTTCCCACCTTTTTTTTTTTTTTTTTTAATTTTACTTTACAGCCAAACCTGTGGCATGTGGAAGTTCCCTGGCCAGGAATGGAATCAGAGCTGCAGCTGAGCCTTACACCACAGCCACAGCAACACCGGATCCAAACCACATCTGCAAACTGCACCACAGGTTGTGGCAACACCAGGTCCCTAACCCACTGAGCCACAGTGGAAACTCCTTCCTTCCCATCTTTAAGTTTGATCCTTCTGTGTTAACTTCAGTCTCAGGCAGGCTTTCCTTAGCTGACATGTTTTCCTCCAACTGCTCTATCTTGTATCTTGCCAACATAGCAACTATCATAGAAAAATAAGTATCTTTCTTCTAATTGTCCCATTGAGAGTCAATATCCCAACTATAATTGGCTGAAATGTGGTTACAGTCAACATCAGTTTTCTTTCTTTATTTATTTTTTTTTTAATTTTTATGGCTGCAGTCATGCCATAGGAAGTTCCTGGACCAGGGATGAATCTGAACTGCAGCCGCAACCTAGGCCACAGCTGTGGCAAGGCTGGATTCTTTAACCCAGTATGCTGGGCCAGGGATCAAACTCATGCCTCTACAGTGATCCAAGCCTCTGAAGTCAGATTCCTAACCCACTGTGCCACAGTGGGAACTCCTCTATCAGTTTTTTATTGCCACAAAAATCTTGAGCAGTGAACAACCACAAAACCTCAGCAGCATATTAAAATGTATCTATCCATCATGCATCCAGGGTCAGTTGTGGGTCAGTCTATGACCCTAGTGATTTTTGGTGGTCTTACTCACCTATCTGGAGATTCATTTGTTACCAGTTGAGACAACTGGGGTGACTCGGTTCTGTTCCACATCTCTCTCCTCCTCTAGCAGACCAGCCCAGGCATGTTGTCATGGTGATGGCAGAGGCACAAGAGGAGCAAGAGGAAGCACACCAGACTTCATCAGAGCAGTAAGTCACTATCATTCTGCCATGTCCAGTGGGCCAAAACACATCACAAGCCAGCCCCAGCATCACATTTCCCCCTTTTGGTAAGAGAAATGCAACAGCACACATGCAGAGAGATTGAAAAACTGGTTCCATTAATACAATCTTTAACCTGAACTGGCCTGAAATAAGTCAGACTTGGGCCATGTGCCCTTATCTAAGTTGAGATGTAAGAACTGACTTCTTCCAAGAGGATGAGTGGGATAGGGCTGTTTCCTCAGAGGAACACTGAGACGAAAAACAGTAAAAGTACACTGCAATATCCCTAAACCCACTTTACAGGTAGGTAAAGGGACTCAACCAAGATATGCGATTTTGAGAGGTTTTAGCTAGAAGGTAGTCAAGTTGTATTTGGACCCTAGACCTTTCTTTCACCAAAATCCATTCCTTTTATGTTCCATATCACTTCTTCCCGAGAACCTTTCACTTCTACACACACTTTCATATTTTTTAAACTCCATTTAAGCATTCTAATGAAGTGAACTTTCTTTTTTGCCTTGTATCTATTATTTCCTTTTGTCATATTTTTCTAATTTTTTAGTTAAGGTTGATGGACACATTATAAATTTTTTCCCACTTTTAAAGAAGACACTCTTCAACCTAATTTATTTCATCATGTTATTACTTTATAAAATTATCTTGATTTCAAGTGGGAACTAGGGGGGCTTGATTTTAGGGAATTTTGAAGATGAGGATCCCCAGTTGGTAAGCGAGGGTGACAGCAGCGTCTCCCTCCCTTTAATGAATTTTTTGCCTGGGCTATTTGGAGATACACAGCAGAGATGTGCCTTGTCACCAAAGGCTCAGGCTTTCCCCACCATCTTTCTGCAAATCAATCCTCCAGGATAGACGGTGGTTTTCTGAAGCTGTCAAAAGCCTTCTAAAGGGACAACTTGAATTTCATTTCTATTCCTGAGTGTGTTTAGATGGGACCTGATATTTAAGGGTTTGGCAGCCTCTAATCTCTGCAATAAATTCTCCTAAGAGCTGAAATCTCTCCTCTTGTAGCTTCTTGAATGGCCTATGATGCAGGTGCTGAGAGAGGGAGGGAGGGAGGACACAGCAGTGAAGATGTGAGGAGACCTCTCCCAGGCCCAGCACTTAAGTGCCATCAGAAGGGTTTCCAAGACAAGCTATTATGCCCTAGGAAAGTTTCAACCCCAAAAGCAATTCTACAAGTGGCCCAAGAAGGTAAGTAAGTGCTGTTCTTACACAGTAGGCAGCAATGATCTCAGGCTCCAATTTTGTATGGAATGTTGACCATGCGTTCTTCTAGGAACTACAAAATTGACTTTTTTCCCCCCTTTGCTCAACACATGTTTATTGTCCATCTACTAACTGTTAAGCCTTATAACACCATCACAGGCAAGTTGGTGGAGACTCCTGCCTTCATGAAGCTGGGAACCCTGTCATTCCCACCAAGAAGAAGCCATGGAATATGGCTGGAAGGTCAAGACCAGGAAAGGAACAGCAAATCATGGGACCTATAGGTTGCTGGTGAGTTCTTCAGGCAAAGTATCATTTACAGGTAGCTGTCTAGCCAAGTTAGATGAGGGAGCCTGGAAATCACTGGATGGGGGGCAGAGCAAGTGGCTGTCAGTTATATACTCAGCAAAACCCCACTGAGCATCTTTTTATACCAGGCATTACTGGGCATTGGGGATACATAAGGGACCGAGATGCCCATGGTCAGTTGTTCTTATTGAGATTAAAGCCTAGTGAGGGCAACAAATGAGGAAATAAGGCAGAGCACCCCCTGGGGTGACTGATAAAAGTCCATGGGGCTCTGGAGGTAGAGAGGGATCAGGATCCAAACGGGGTAGATGAAGCGGAAGAAATTAGTGGTGATGCCAGCTGAGGCCAGTACAGGGAGTGAGAGTGGAAGGGTGCTGAGGGCCCACCCTCAGCAAAACCTAAGTGGAGCAAGCCCAGCCTGTGTAAGGTCCAGCTCAAAGTGCATCCAGCTGGATGTAGGACCTAAGGTGATAGAGGAGGCTGGACAGTCAGGCAGCAGCTCAGACAAGGAGCTTTGACTCTTTTCAAAGGAGTCTGCACTTCATCCTTGGGTCAAAAGAAGTTATAGGGAAGAGGGGTGGGTTTTAAGCCATTGTGTGACATGGCCAGATTTACACTGTAGAAGAATCCTCATGTCCTTTGCATGCCCAGTGGATAAGAGGGGCCAGACCAGAGATGGTTAGCCAGTTAAGGAGAGGCTATTTTAGCAAGGGAGGAGGCTGCCATACTGGGGGCGTGAGAGCTGAAGTTGCGTGATGTTTTTGGGTGCTGTGTTAGCAGGAAGTATACAATCCATGGAGCAGTGGGTTTGATCAGGTGTGGTGCAGAGCTCCAAGGAAGATGCCTCGTGGGGATTTTCTGGAGGGACAGAAAGGATGGGAATTAGGGGGTCCAATGGTGAGGGTGGTATTCTTCGGAGCTAAGCAGGACACCCTTTCACCCTGAAGTGCTTTATTTTTATCTGTTACATATAAATTGTGGTTGGGAAAAAACAGATTCAAACACTAAAAAAATGCCTTTTGACAGATGAATAAAACATTGGACTAGGAGACTCCTCAGAGTCCTTCCAACTTGATTCCTTGATTCTGTGAATCTAAAGCACAGAGAGAGTATCTGGCTGGGCTCCTGGAGGCCAGGGGTGGGAACTTGCGAACTAGGGCCCAGCAGAAAATACTAGAAGACATGGTCAGTGAAACACAGGCTTTGGGAAATGCTGTCAGGGTCCCAGCCCTGCTCTCGCTGCAAAATGATGATTTTTAAAAAATGCACAGGAAGGAGAGGGGACCCTCCAAGCAACCACTTAAGAAGCAAAACCTCCCAGATCAACAGCCCTGGCTCATAATGCAGCATCTGGCTGCGTGGAAATGCCTGTGTTAGAAAACAGGGCAATTAAAGGTTCCAAGAAGCAGTAACTTTAGCTGGAGGATTTCCTCAGAGCTGTTCTGAGTAAGGATGAGAATGAGAGGAAGAGGCATGGGAGGAAGGAAGAGCCAATGCTTCTGGTGGCCAGGTTCAGCTGGCATTTATAGGGTGTCCACTGGGAAATGCAAGGAGATGCATACGTGCTTCTCTTTCTCCAAACCTACCCAGAAAAACTGGGAAGTGGGTGGTTCACCTTAGGGAGGAGCCATCCTTAGACCCTGGATATTGGAAGATGACCAACACACATCCTCAACACACAAGGCAGTATCAGGTAGTGTTTCAAGCCCATCGTCGCCACTTTTGTTGGCAAAGTAACTTAATTCCACTGTCTCAGTTTCTTCATGTATGAATCAGTCTTTTTAAATTAAAAAAAAATTAAACATATTTTATTAAGATATAGTTGAATCACGTTTCTTCAATTTCTATTGTACTGCAAAGTGACCCAATCATACATAGTTCCCTGTGCCATACAATAGGACCCCACTGACCATCCATTCCTTGTGTAACACTTTGCATCCACCAACCCCAAATTCGCCGTCCATCCCACTCCCTCTCCCCCTCTCCCCAAGCAATGACAGGTCTGTGCTCCTTGGCCATGATCTGTTTCTGTTTTGTAGACAGGATCATCTGTGTCATATTTTAGATTCCACAAATTAGTGACATCATATGGTATTTGTCTTTCTCTTTCTGACTTACTTTAGTGTGAGAATCTCAAGTTCCATCCATGTTGCTGCAAATGGCATTATTTTGTCCTTTTTTATGGCTGCATAGTATTCCATTGTATATATGTAAATCTTCCTAATCCATTCATCTGTCAGTGGGCATACAGGTTGTTTCAGGTCTTGGCTGTTGTGCATAGTGCCTTGATGAACATAGGGATGCATGTATCTTTTTGAATGAATGTTTTGTCTGGTTAGATGCCCAGGGGTGGGGTTGCTGGATCATATGGTCGTTCTATATTTAGTTTTCTGAGGTACCTCCATACTCTTTTCCACAGTGGTTTTTGCCAATATACTTTCCCACCAACAGTGAAGGACGGTACCCTTTTCTCCACGCCCTCTCCAGCATTTGTTATTTGTTGACTCGTCAATGTTGGCCATTCTGACTGGTGTGTGGTAGTACCTCATTGGAGTTTTAGTTTGCATTTCTCTAATAATTAGTTGATGTTGAGCATTTTTTCATGTGCCTGTTGGCCACCCGTGTTTCTGATAGCGGAGCCTATCTGATAGGGTGGATGCAAGTTTAAATGAGTTAATACAATGTACAATGCTTAGAGTGGATCCCAACACTTAGAGCTAATCACTGTGAGTTACTATTAAATTGAATGTTAACACTGCTATATATTTGGAACAGTGATGCTCCCTGTGATTTGCAGTGGAGGCATCTCAGGATTGGAAAGGAAAGCAGGCACATCCTTCTCCCTCCAAACAAAAGGAAGATTGGGCCAAAAGAGTCTGGCACGAACCAGGGTTTTCAACAGCTTCATGTGGCCATGTGGCAAAGCCAGGTTGGTTCCTCAAACACAATATGCCTGCAATTATGTTACTTTACATACCTACCCAGCAGGCATGTGTTTATTTTCCTCCCTCTCCCGAAAGAAGTTTCTCATTGTCTGGAGGAAGAAAAAAAAAACAAAAACAAAAACAAACAAACAAAAAAACACTCAAGCCAGTCGTACTGACAGAACATTTACAGAAAACAACCCGCTTCCCCCTCAACTTCTCATCAAGGACTCTTCATTCTGTTTCTAAACACTCACAGGAGGCCAGGCTGACATTTTACACATGATTGACCTAGAGAGCTACACTTGCCTCTGAGTACGTGTGCCTGCGTGTGTGTGTGTGCCTGTACTCAAACACGTGCGCGTTTACCTGATGTGGTAGTTCAACCTAAGCAAAGATTCAGCCTTGTTTACGTATAAATAACAAATCCGTGAGGACAGAAGCGCAGCTCTTTGGGTCTGCTTGCAGAGATTGATTTTTATGTGGCAAAAGAAGATGGCAAGGCAAGTTGGAGAGGATGGAGCCTGGCCCAGTGACTGGTTCACGGGTGAAAATATGAAAATATGATGGCAGCTGGGTCTTCAATGAGTCTGCACGAATGAAACCCTCTCTCTTCACAAGATCTCCAAAGCCAGGAGGACATGAACTGGGGATGCTTTCAGGCATCTTGGCCACCACTCTTAGAGAGTAGAAGAATGAAGCCAGCACAGAGGCAAGCAGATGAAAGATGGAGAGAAGCCAATCCTATGCATACATGTGCTGGGTTAGCTGGCATCCAGCATGTCCAGCTACCTACAAGGTACGTAGCCTGATGGCCAGCTGATTCTTCCATTGGTAAACTGAGTTAAGGTGGATTACCTGTTACTTATTGACAACCCACCCACAGTTCTCAGGTTATGTCAGCACCTGAGGCACTTCTCTTACTCCATGGGAGAATAAAGGAAGCCACATTCCTAGAGAAGGATAAACCACTGTAGGACCCATCTGTCTTAACCCCATGCAGTTTCTGCTGTAGTGATGATGAATTTTGTGGATCAACTTGACTGGGCCGTGGGACGCATAGGTGGTTAGGTGAACATTATTTCTGGGAGGATGCTTCTGGAAGAGATTGACATTTGAGTTGATGGACTGAGTAAGGCAGGTGGCCTCCCCTGTATGGACGGGCCTCACCCAAGTCATCGAAGGTCTGAAGGGAACCAAAAAATGAAAGAAGGTTGAATTCACTCTGCCTAAATCTTTCTTTCTTCTCTTTTTTTTAGGGCTTCACCTGCAGCACATGGAAGTTCCCAGGCTAGGAGTCAAATCAGAGCTGCAGCTGCCAGCCTACACCACAGCCACAGCAATGCGGGATCTGAGCCGCATTGGCGACCTACACCACAGCTCATTGTAACACCAGATCCTTAACCCACTGAGCGAGGCCAGGGATGAAACTGACATCCTCATGGGTACTAGTCATATTCGTTACTCCTGAGCCACAATGGGAACTCCTGCCTGAATCTTGAACTGGGCCAGCAGTCTTCTCCTGCCCTTGGCACTCCTGGTTGCAAGGCCTTCAGACTTGGACTGGAATCTATACCACCAGGTCCCTGGCTCGCAGGTCTTGGAGCTGCATCACTAGCGTTCTTGGGTCTCCAGGTTGCAGATGGCAAAAAGTGGGATTGCTTAGCCTCCATAATCAGGTGAGACAACACCTTATACTAAATCTCTTTCTAGGGTGAAAGCTGTCTGTATCTATATTAATGTCTATTTCTATTTCTACTTCAACTGCTACATCTATGTTTATGTCTGTATTTATTCTACTGGTGCTGTTTCTCTGGAGAGCTTTAATTCAGCCATGATTTCACAACACGTTGGTGTCATCCATTGCAACATGCGATGTGACGGTGTGCACAGTGCGGTTACATGTTTGAGCGTTAGCCTCAGAAAAGGAGCTTTTGGATCCTGGCTCTGCCCTGGTCTGCCTGTGAGACTCAGACCTCTGCAAACCTTAGCTTCCTCCTCTGCAAGTGCACAGGGCAAGACGACCGTTGCCTGGGGCTTTTGGGAGATGGAATGAGCCCACGAACTGAATCGAGCATCCTTCAAGGTACCTGGCAGACACGAAGTCCTCTTACACCTTGGCTGGGCTTGTGACTGCTAGTACATTTCCTCTAGTAACAAAGCATCCAAGTTTGTGAATTATTATTATTATCGTTATTGTTGTTATTATTATTATTTAGGGCCTCACCCACAGCATATGGAAATTCCCGGGCTAGGCACCCACACCACAGCCACAGCAATGCAGGATTTGAGCCACATCTGTGACCTACACCACAGCTTACAGCAGCGCCACATCCTTAACCCACTGAGCGAGGCCAGAGATCGAACCCACATCCTCATGGATCTTAGTAGGGTTCATTACTGCTGAGCCATGAGGGGAACTCCCAAGTCTGTGGATTATTTACACCCCCTCCCTTTTTCCTCGAAAATAGATAAGCTTGAAGAGATTTGAGTTAACCAGAATAGCCACACACATTGCGAGGCTCATTCTTGCTGGGGAAGGGGGCACCCGGAATTGCCCGTGGACTGAGGTCCGAGCTGATGTTCAGTAAGAAGCCCAGTGATTTCACACCAGGACAGAGCTTTGTTTTTCTTTAACTGCAGAACAGGGACAGAGTCTTCTCCGAATCTGACCGTGGTGGGAGCACTGTGGAAACAGGCTGGACAGGTGAAATAAGGCTGCCGTATCTGCTACCAGAGCAATAAGGCTAAGTTCAATGATTTAGTCCAAGGTCGGCCAGCCCTAGGAGCAGAGACGGAGGGAGCAGAAGATCAGTCTGGAGAAGTCTGAGGACAGGAAAAGGCGATGACGAAGGAGGAACAAGGGGCAGGACGTCGAGGGAACCAGAGGGCGCTGGGGGTCGGGGAGTGGACACCACTGAGGCTCCGTTAGGTTTGGGGCTAAGCCTGGACTAGGGTGAGGGCTAGAATGTTAAGGCTTATTTTAAATCAGTGGCTCTTTTTTTTTTTTTTAATCTTTACAGATTCTTTTTTTTTTTTTAAACAATGAATTTTATTTCAGTTATAGGTGTACACAAATCATCACAAGTCAATTTGATAGATTTTGGGTCCCAAACCTACAGTGCATCCCCCCACCCCCCAGAGTGTCTTATTTGCTCTTCAAAAATAAATAAATAAATAAATAAATAAATAAATAAATAAATAAATACATAAATAAATAAATAGGATCCTTTGTTTCCTGGTGTAGGTCACAAACGCAGCTCAGATCCTGTGTTGCTGTGGCTGTGGTGTAGGTCAGCAGCTGCAGCTCTGATTCAATCCCTAGCCTGGGAACCTCCGTATGCTGCAGATGCAGCCCCCAAAAGACAAAAATAAATAAATAAATAATACATCAGTGTCTCTTGGCCTGTGTTATGTGACTGTCACCCAGGGAGATTTTTTTATTTTATTTTATTTTTTAGTTTTTTAAAGCCATACCTGTGGCACAGGGAATTTCCCAGGCTAGGGGTCTAATCAGAGCTGCAGCTGCTGGCTTAGGCCACGGCCACAGCAAAGTGAGATCCAAGCCGCATCTGCAGCCTATACCACAGCTCACAGCAATGCTGGATCCTTAATGCACTGAGCCAGGCCAGGGATTGAACCGAACCCCCATCCTCATAGATATTATGGCAGGTTCTTTCTTTCTTTTTTTTTTCCTTTTTGTCTTTTAGGGCCCCACCCTCAGCATATGAGGGTTCCCAGGCTAGGGGTCCAATCAGAGCTGTAGCCATCGGCCTTCGCCCCAGCTACAGCAACACAGGATCTGAGCCGCGTCTGCAACCTACACCACAGCTCAGGGCAACGCCGGATCCTTAACCCACTGAGTGAGGCCAGGGATCGAACCTACATCCTCATGGATGCTAGTTGGGTTCGCTCACCACTGAGCCACCACGGGAACTCCTATGGCAGGGTCTTAACCCTCTGAGGCAAAATGGGAATTCCCCTGGGAAGATTTTTTAAATGCCAATACCTAAGGCCCACCCATTGCCAAAGGTTATGAGTCAAGTGGTAGGAACTGGACTTGAGCATTTTCCAAAAGCACACAGCGTAGGGAGCCCAGGAAGAGGGTGGGGAAGAGATAAGTAGCCCCCAGGAGCAGAGGAAACTCGCTGAGCCTTCGGTCTGCTGGCCTTTCATCCAACTCCAGGCACCAGTGGCCAGCATTTAGCCTCTTAAAATGAGAGGGCCCAAGCCGGGCCCTAAACAATACCGCGAGGAGTGCTTTCAAGTAGGGGACCGAAATGAAATCTTTTTGATTTCCTTTACCGGGTCAAGAAAGTGGCAGGGCTGGAACGAAGTTTCACTCCAAAGAAGCTCCCAGTCAGCAGCAGTTCAGAGATGGATGCACCTCGGACACATGCGTGTTTGGCGTCAGGCCTAGACTGGAAATTGATTTCTCTCTTTGTGCCTCATTCCATCGTGGAGGGCTGTTGTTAGGCTGGGCTGGTGTCCTTAGAAAGAGCCAGAAGGTTTTCCCCACTTCCAGTAGGAAAGTAGCCTTTGGGAAGTTAGCGTACACTCGCTCTTTTTTTTTTTTTTAGTGAATTTTATTGGAGGGTAGTTGACTTAGAAAGTTGTGCTAGTTTCAGGTGTACAGCAAGGGGATCGGTTATACACAGACATATATTCATCCCTTTTCAGATTTTTTTTTCCTATATAGGTGATTATACAGTATTGAACAGGCGACCCTGTGCTAGAGAGTAAGTCCTTGTAGAGTCTCACTCTTAAAGGAGATTTTTTAGCTCCCAGCTAAACTAAAATTCCTAAATATTAGAAAACAGACCAAAAATGTATAATTATATACATATTATATAGACACATATGTATACATACACATATGCAAACCTATAGGTATATATTTTTAACTCTCAAATCATGTTTAATTTTGATGGAAATCCTTGGCAGCGAATGTCTTTAAGAAAATATCCTGGAGTTCCCATCGTGGCTCAGTGGTTAACGAATCCGACTAGGAAGCATGAGGTTGCGGGTTCGATCCCTGGCCTTGCTCAGTGGGTTAAGGATCCGGCGTTGCCCTGAACTGTGGTGTAGGTTGCAGACGCGGCTCAGATCCCGCGTGGCTGTGGCCTTGGCGAAGGCCGGCGGCTACAGCTCCTGTTAGACCCCTAGCCTGGGAACCTCTGTACGCCTCGTGTGCGGTTCTAGATAAAAGACAAAAAAAAAAAAAAAGAAAATATCCTTCATTAAGGCTTTAACTGATTCTGTTGGTCACCCTCCTCCCTTACAACTGTAGAGAGCTCCAGCCAGTGGAACAGAAAAATCTACAATTAAAAAAAAATAAGCAACATCAGAGTCCATGTGCCATGAGCAGATATTATACTATAACACATTGCCATTTTTACAGAATAATCCCAACTTGCAGATGAAAGTATTAAGGTGCCAGAGGTGAACTGATTCATTCCAAGTATTCAGTGGGTTGCGAAGCCTGGGCAGCCCTTTGCTTGGAGCAAAAGTTCCTTTCAGTTTCGGGAGGCAGGTCAACTTGCAGGGGAACCGTAAGGGGAAAGGCACAATGCCTCAGGAAACGCATTCATCCTTGGTCTCCTGTATCAGTTTCGCTCCTGATGGGCACAGACTGCACTGAAGCTGGCGTAGGATTAAGATCGTGGAAGCAAACACGTGACATTGCCTGCCCCCTCCTTCTGCCATGACCGCGAAGCAGGTAGGGGTCTGCACCCCCAGCCCCGAACCCACATCAGAGAAGAGGGGAGACGAGAAAAGCAAAAGCACAGAGGGAGGCTGACAGCAAGAGAGGAGAGAAAGAAAACATAAAAAACCTCCCCTACACATACACACACACACACACACACACAAACAAGAAAACCCCTCTCCTCCACATTCACACACACACACACACACACACACAAACAAGAAAACCCCCCTCCTCCACATTCACACACACACACACACACACACACACACACAAACAAGAAAACCCCCCTCCTCCACGTTCACACACACACACACACACACACACCCTTGCTGTGTTTGTTTTGTGTCCTATTCTTCTGAAAAGATCCCGGGAGCAGCCTTCCATGAAGCGCCACTGTGGAGCTGAGCCAGGGCAAAGGAGATAAGTATCAGACAGCCGCTCTGTAAAGGAGCTAGTTCCCCAGGTAAAATTGATTTTATGTGTTTGTTTGTTCTGACCTTGAATTTTCCCCATCGCAACGCCTGAGCAGCAGCGTTGGCCATACAAGGCGTTATGAGTGTGTTGGTGCTGTGGCTGGATCACGGCAGTTCTGCATGCAAGGCGCCATCGGCCCTGAGCCCACAGGTGGATCTGCGTGCCTTGTCCAAGGCATAGGGTCTGCCCAAGGGATCCCAGGCTACGGTGGACCTGGGGCCAGCCCCCGGTGGCAAGGCGTGCTCCGCGTCGGCAGTAAGGATCCAAAGAGGAGAAGATGAGCATCAGAAAAAGTAGAAGAGAAATGGGCATAATGACAAGGCCAAGAGACTGATCCCAGTGACAGCAGTATCCAAGGAGACCAGCCAACACTAACATCATCATTCCCATCATCTTCGTCAGCACCACCACCATCATCACCACCACCACCATCACCATCACCACATTCATCACCACCATTGCATCATCATCATCACCACCGTCGTCACCATCATCATCACCACCACCACCATTGCATCATCATTATCATCACCATCATCACCACCACCATTGCATCATCATCACCATCATCATCACCACCATTGCATCATCATCACCATCATCACCACCACCATTGCATCATCATCACCATCATCACCACCACCATTGCATCATCATCACCATCATCATCACCACCATTGCATCATCATCATCATCATCACCATCATCATCTCCCTATTTTGACCCTTTGCTCAATGCAGACATTGTACCAAGAATTTTACTTCATTTAATTGTTACCTCAAACCTGTGAGCTATCATTCCCATTCTCCAACTGAGAACACGGAGATTTGGAGAGCTTTCCCGAGGTCACACAGCTAGTAAATAATGCAGCGGTCTTGACCCCAGAGCTGTCTGACCATGCCCGTCCTTGCAACAGCTTCCCCAGACACCCAGTCTGGGGCAGCGAGGCTGCTTCCGGGCAGCAAAACATGGCTCAGACACAACCTCCAAGGTTGTCTGTGTCAGGGTAGTGAGGCTGGGGCTAAAGAGCTCTGCAAAGTCAGCAGAGCAGAGGGAATGTCATTTGAGATAGTAATTCATTCTCAGGAGGACTCCAAGACAGGCTTTTGGAATAAGCCTGGGCGGGGAGCGCCTGAGGTCTTCAGGGGGGTATGGCTCCTTCTAGGCAGGTGTCAGAGCAGCAGACACAGAGCCAGGAGGGAAAAATAGACAGAAGCCCGGAGGTAGGAAGAGCCAGTGATCCTGGGCAACAGAGGCGTTGGGCTCCCGTGGAAGCAGCTCAACGGTGGCAAGACTCCATCTAGTGGCCTGTCTCCAGATGGGACCCCCCCGCCTGGTCAGACTGGTTCAGGAACTGGGCAGGGCTGAGCCTGCAGGAGAAGGTGCTAGCGACTGCAGCTGGCAGAGGCTGAGGAAGGTAACGGATAAAAAGTCAGCACCAGTCAGCCCATAAGGGGAGGAAGCCTTCTTTCCCAACATCCAAACCAACATCAGAACCTCTAGGGCTGGAGTTCCTGTTGTGGCTCAGCAGGTTGACTGAGTGGAAACGAGCCAACTGGTATCCACGAGGATTCGATCCCTGGCCTCGCTCATTGGGTTAAGGATCTGTTGTTGCTGGGGCCAGCAGCGGTAACTCTGATTTGACCCCTAGCCTGGGAACTTCCATATGCCATGGGTGGAGGTCTAAAAATAAATAAATAAATAATAGACAGATAGATAAGATAACCCGATCAATACCCATGAGGATGCGGGTTCGATCTCTAGCCCTGTTCAGTGGATTAAAAGATCTGACGTTGCCATGAGCTGTGGTGTAGGTCGCAGATGCAGTTCAGACTGGGCATTGCTGCAGCCGTGGCGTAGGCTGGCAGCTGCTCTGATTTGACCACTAGCCTGGGAATTTCCATACACCACAGGTGTGGCCCTCAAAAGACCAAAAAAAAAGAAAGAAAAGAAAAGAAAGAAAAACAGAACCTCTAGGACCAGGGCTCCCTTGCATAGTAACTATTATACTGAGCAGGTCGTTATAATCTGACACATGAGATCACATCCAAAGCAGCCTTGCAAAGAACAAAGGAGACAGAGGGAAAGGGAGCTGGACCCCCGAGACGAGTGTGAGTGTTCAGGGCAGAGGAGAGAAGGACCCAGGTTAAGGAAATGATGTGTAGGCACAGGGAGACCTGAAAGGCTCTTAGATGCTCCTGGAATCTGAGTATTGGTGCATCTTGGGGTGGAGGGGCTGGGGGTGAAGTGAGAAGGGATAATGGAAAATAGGTTGGGCATAGATTTCGCAAGCCCACTTATACCACGGGTGGGATCCACGCGTGGGATCTTCAGGGTTTGTTTCCAAAGCTTAGGGCACACGTATGGACACACAAAAAGCATTTAGCATCTGAAACACGAAAGCCGAAGTTGCGTTTTCCCTTTCCGTTGACCAGAGCCACTGCCATAATATTCATCCTAGGCGGTAATAATTAAATTTCAAGAATAGAGATTTGTCATTCCCTTAATTTGTTTTGTAATCTCAAGTTCCCACACCTGCTCCCCCAGGCCCTCTATTTGGGATTTGGGTTTTCCCCTAAGATTCTTTTTTTTCTTTTCTTTTATTTTCTTTTTATTTTTTGGTCTTTTTAGGGCTGTACCCATAGCATATGGAGGTTCCTGAGCTAGGGGTCCAATTGGAGCTGCAGGTGCCGCCTTAATACACAGCCACAGCAACGCGGGACCTGAGCTGCATCTACCTCCTACATCACAGCTCACAGCACTGCTGCATCCTTAACCCACTGAGCAAGGCCAGGGATCGAAACCGCAACCTCATGGATACTAGTTGGGTTCATTACCACTGAGCCACAGTGGGAACTCTTCTAAGATCATTTTTAACACTCCATGTCTATCCCATGTCCAGGTCCAGATGGAGGCAGGATTTAAGAGCAGTACATAAGAAAGCAGGTCTAGAATCTTGAAGCTTAGAGATGATTTTAAAAGGATTTTTGGAAACCCCCACCACCGCTACCACCAGTGAATCCGTGGACCCAGGGGTGAAGCATTGAAGAGGAAAGGGCTTCTTCTTCTCTATGAGGATAACAGTTAAGATCCTACCGAGCATTAGGTATCTGAAAAGATAACGTAGAAAGCCCTCTAAAAGACCTCTGGGCATTTTTTTAAACACACAGGAGCAAGAAGCCAATGGTAGGGTAATTCTTAATCTTTCTTTTTCAGACATTCCTGATTTATGAATGGTTTTACCAAAATTTTGTTTTATTTTATTTTGCTTTTTAGGGCCACACCTGCAGCATGTGGAAGTTCCTAGGCTAGGACTTGAATCGGAGGCTACAGCCGCCTACGCCACACAGCCACAGCCACTCGGGATCTGAGCCACATCTGAGACCTACGAACAGCTACGCGGATCCTTAACCCACTGAGCAAGGCTAGGGATCGAACCTACATCCTCACGGATACTAGTCGGGCTCGTTACCGCTGAGCCACTATGGGAACTTCCAAAATAAAACGTTTGGAATTACATTCGCATCCTTGTCAAATATCAAATTTCCCAACGTATTCAGTCTCGGTGCCAAAGGGAATGCTTAATCTTGTGGCAAACTATCTCTCGTTCATGAGAGATTTCCCTCAAGGTTATTTCAAATGGTATGAGAGGAACGAGGAAAGTGTTAGAGACACAGCTTGCCTCATCGTCTCCTGGGGCACATGGATTTGAGGCACGTGGTCTAAACTGAAGCAACGCACACACACCAGATAGAGATACATCGCCGGGCTGGATGGCATCCACCCAAATGTTTTGCAAGAACTCGAGGATGAAATTGGGAAGTGTTGGCCAAACTGTGGAACAGATCTTCACAGATGGCTGCTCACAGCTGAGAACTGGAGCAGAACCAGCCTGACCCACCCACCCACAGGGCAGCCCCTGGGAGTCCCATGTCAGGGAAGGGAGCTTCACCCCCTGTCGGGTCACCCAAGCACTCTAAGATGGACAGAGAAGTCAACAGAAGAACAGGTTATGTCCTCATAGACTCAAGTGTTATGGGACTTCTTGGTTTCTCCAAGGGCAACCCAGCCCTGATGCATTCGCTCACCGGAATGGGTTTTTTAAATTAGCGTTGGCACGGGTCCCACAACAAAGGACCTTGAATCAAGAGAAACTGGTCTGGTGTTCCCCTGGTGGCCAGCGGGTTAAGGATCGGGTGTTGACACTGCAGTGACTGGGGTTCTATCCCTGGTCCCAGAACTTCTGCGTGCTCTGGGTGTGACCAAAAAGAGAGAGAAACTACTTTGGGGACTGAACATGAAGTTTTAAAAAAGCTTTGGGACTGGCTTATGGATAAAATAGAATCCCTACACTTTTCTCTCTATAAACGGGAAATTAGCTTCTAAATTAATTAGGGGTCCATGTATTCTGTTAGTGAATTCCAGAGCAGTCCCCACCTTCACCTCCCTTTGAACACTCTCCAGAGCCTGTTGTAGACACCTCACTGTCCCAGATCTGGACATTTTAGCATGATTTTTCCACCAATGGTCTCTCCAAAATACCTACTGGGTGAATCTCCCCTGCCTTGGCTTTCATTCCAAGGCCTTGCTAGAATTAATGTTTGCCCCGCATTTTTCCCCCTACTGAAATTCATCTCTTTTCTCTCTCTTCTCCCTAATTAGTATATCTCAGCCAACTCTCTAATCATCTTCATCAGACCAGCCCTGAAAGATAGATGCTGGTTCCAGGTGCACAGTCTAATGTGGAGCCTTGACAAAATGGGGTCTTCTGGACAGGTACCACCAAAGTGAAAAAGTGTCATGCACCGTGGAGAAACAGAGATGCTTGCCATAGACAAAGAGAAAAATGGTATTTCTGTTTGCAGAAGAGGTAATTTGGAAAAGGTCCAAATGACGGGCACCCAAGTTCACTCATCCAACAATTCTTTCTTTCAACAAAGTTTTATGAAACACCTGCTGTGTGTCAACACCCTTCCAGGCGCTAAGGGGAAAACAATGACTAAGACAGAAGAAACCTCATGGTGTTTGCATTCTACTGAAACTAAAACAATTAAATAAATAGATGAATAATGACCATAAGTTGTACACAGTTAGGAAATTAATAAAAAAGGCACATGTGGTCAAAGTGGCAGAGAAGGCGCTATTTTAGCTTGGGTGATTAAAGAAGGCTTCTGCAAGGAGACATCTCTTTATGAAGAACCCAACAGCTCAATGAATTCAATGCAGCTAGAAGAGAATGCCTGAGCATTACAATGTGAAAAACCTTCACAATAAGGTGTTTGGCCAAAGAGATGCCCTGAGGTTCAGAGCTTCAGTGAAATGCACGTGAATATTAGCATGTCCAAGACAGGCCAGAAGGAAGTTCAGTCTTGATCCAGCTATAAAACCATGGCCATCGAAAAGACAGAGAGAGATGGTCATGATGTCTTTTGGGAAAATAGCCCACATCAGCTTTGGACCCATGGATACCACTGCGTGGTAACAATGTTCTTTCTTGTTGGAAATAAATGATACTAACAATTATTATTATTGCCTATTGTACCTAAGCAAGCTATACTAGTAACTCTGTTTTCCTTCCCAAATGCAGGCTGCAAAGAAAACAAAGGGAGAAAATCCAATCATCTCTCTATTTACTGTTGACAGTTATTTTGGGTTGAAATCAGACCGTTCCGTAAAAGAATAGTCACAGACATACCTTTGATGTTGCAGATAAATAAAGATGTGATTGGATGCCAGCATGGGTCCCAGAATTCCTACCCTAACGGAACCTTAAAAAAAGGATTAAAATATGCCAGCTCATTCTTCAGGTATGGCCACTGGTCATGCTCAGTCAGGCAGGCTCAGCTGGGGAGGTGGGGTCTTGGCTTACTCTCCTGACGTTTGCGCCATTGACCATAGGACTGGTCAGACCATTGAAGAATCCACTTTCAAGCAGGAACAATGCAGAGATAACTGGATAGGGCATTTGAGAAAGAACAGAGAATTAAACTCTTTGACTAGCCTTTGTCTCAATATCCTGCGGTGGCCACACTCCTATTATCTCAAAGAATCTAACAGTGATCTGGGATAGATGATGGAACAACCCCAAGCTTTTTTTTAATTTAATTTT